>PVIA01005747.1:0-109368 GCA_004024845.1 Tonatia bakeri
TTTGTGTGGGGTCCCCCTGGCTGAGCTATAAAGCAATCTGAGATGTCTACTACTTGTGCTGGGCTTGGAGATTCCCAGGTGAAGCCAAGCTGTGAATCTAGGCTGGCTGCTGCTAGTGCTGAGCCTGGAGCCACTTAGCTGTTGCTTGTTTGATAGGATTTAGGAGGGTGTGAAGTATGAGCCAAGACCAGCCATTCATATGGAAGAGCAACTTGGGTGGGCCTGTATATTGGGTGGCCACAGAGTGTCTGTGATTCTCCAAGGTGAGTCAAACAGTGTTAGCCAGACTGATGGTGTCTCAGATTTGGCACCAGCTTGCCAGCTCTTTGGGGAGAGGGTTTAGAAAGGAACAATGGCCTCTGCTTGCTTTGATGCCTGACACTTCAGTACCTCTCTTTATACCACTGGTGCCTTTCAAGCTGCTACCATAGTGCTGGAGCCCTGAGGGAGTGAGTCTGAGTAGTTGAGTCCATATGTGGGTTCTTTAAGAGGACTGCTTGGGGCTCCAGAAGTTTCTTTCATTGACTCAATCCTCACTGTTTTTGCAGCCAGTAGTTGTGGAGACTTATCTTCCTGGCACTGGAGTGCTGGTGTTGGGGGCCTGGTGCGGGGCTGGGACTCCTCGCTTCCGAGATATCTCTCCCAAATTTTCATCCATCACACGTGGGTTTGGGACTAGCCTGTTCCACATCTGCACCCGTCCTACCTGTCTGGGTGGATGTGGTTTCTTTAATTCTGTAATTGTCAGATTTCCATTCAACTCAATTTCTGACAATTCTGAGTGATGGTTGTTCTATATTTTAGTTGTAATTTTGATGTGGTTGTGCAAAGAGGTGAGCCATGTCTGCCTGTACTGTCATCCTGACCAGGAGTCTGACCTGTCAGTTCTTACATAGAAGTTAGAATACTATATACATGACTTCTGGATTTTGAATCAGTTAGAAAGGTGCTCCAAGATTATGAAGGAGTTCTATTATTCTTCTGGTAATTTTATTATTTTGTTTTGTGCATTGAAATCAGTTGACATTTATCCTGTCATACTATGTGAAATATTGGTCTAGTCTCTATCCTTTCCCGGTTAACTGAACGCCATTTATGGAAAAGTCTGTCTTTGCCTCACTGATTTGATATTAATCATGTATTCAATTCTCACACATGTTTGGGTCTGTTTCTGGGCTTTATTCTATTCCATTGGCCTGTTTACCTATACTGCATCATTGTTGGTGGCTGCATAATATTGCTCCTTATGCCTATAGCATAATTTATTTGACTGATTCACTTTTGTTAAACATCTAGGTTGCTTCCAATTTTTCCAAAGAGTGCCTAAGTGAGTAAAATCCTTGCACATATTTTACATGTGCATGTGTAGTGGATCAATTTTTTCCTTTGGATAAAAATTTTTACACATGGAATTACTGGGTCAAAAGGTATGTGCCTTCTTAGGCTTTTTTTTTTTTTTTTGTACATATTGCCAAAATGCCTTCCAGAAAGATTGTACCAATTTACACTCCCTCCAACAGCATTTATGAGTGCTGATTTCCCCTCACCCATGCCAGCTCTCAGTATTATCATTCTTTTTAATCATTGCCAATCTGATCAACAACAAAAAAGTGGTCTCTCATTGCTGTTTTAATTTGCCTTTCTTTGAATGCCAGTGAGGTTGAATATTTTTTCAATTTATGGTGGTTTTTTGATGTACAGAAGTTTTTAATTTTTTATGTAGTCAAATCTATCAATCTTTTCCTCTATGGTTTCTGCTTTTGTTGACATGTTTAGAAAGTGCTCCCCTATCTTAATATTATAAAATATTCACTTATATTTTCTTCTAGTACCTTTATGGTTTCATTTCCATCTTTATCCATCTGGTATTCATTTTGATGAATGGTGTGAGCTGGGAAATAACTTGTATTTATTATTTATTTATTTTCCAAATGCATACCTTGTTCTTTCATCACTGTTAAAAAGTGTGTGTGTGTGTGTGTATAACTATTTTTAAAATAAACAGCTTATGTAGCTGGATGCTGAGCTTTAGACTTTAGACTTTGGGTTATTAGAATTATCAGTTATAGTAATACAAAGGCAGATATGGCATTTTTTAATATATGTGCACTTTTGAGTCAAACCAACTGACATTTGACATTCAGATTCCAGCATTGCAGCTCAATGCATGTGCAACTTTGAGGGAGCCCTTGAGTCTTGGTTTCTTCTTCTGTAAAATGGGACAATGATACTGATCTCTTAGCTCTGTGACAAGAGTTCAATGAGGTAATGTTTGTAGCAACTGTCAACATATGCCTTAGTGTCACGGACAGTTAGTTAATGTAATCACCTGCCCTTCACACTGCAGCCCTCCCCCTCCCCACATTTAGTGATCCTCTGAGGCCCTTACTATAAATAACATATGCTGAAGAGGGGAGGGGTTGAGTGCTGTGATGGCTTTTTATAGGTTTTCTATCTTTACACTTGTGATCAGACTCTCATTTGTTATGTCTTGCTGCTTTTAGTGCCTTTTCATTAGTAGCCTTTCTCTCCCCCTTCTAAATATGCTACTTTTAATGTGTACCAGCTAGGAAACCAGACAACTGGATTGTTAGAAGTATATATAAATTAAGAGTAACTGGGATCTAAGTGAGGTCCTGAGGCCCTCTCCTGTTGTATAATGTAGTAGTTCCCAACTCTGGCTGCACATTAGAATCACCTGGGGAGTTTATAAAGCATATCCACTCCTGGGTCCTATGCCAGACCAATTAAATCAGAATCTCTGGCGGGGTAGGGGAGCAGGCCTGGGTGTGTTTAAGCTCTGCAGGTGATTCTAACATGCATGCAGGGCTGAGAACCATTGACTGAGTGCACTGGCTTTGTGAGATCTGTATTCACACTTAGCGGTTGGTCTCCACCTCTGGTTCTCTCTCAAAATGTGCCCCAAGTTGGGGAGAGTGCTCTGTGAAGGAGAAGGCCAGATGGTAAAGATGTCAGGGATGTTCAGAAGGCTGCTGGGCTTGCTAAAGAGAGCAGCTCCAAGCCTCAGCTCTCTGTTGCCTTGTAGGTCACATTCCTCTGGACATTTGGAAATGACTTTGGCAGTTTCTCCTGAAGAGACAGAGCTGTCCCAGTCCACTCCAGGCATGCCTCCTGCCTCTAGGGACTTCCTGGGACCACCACAGCTTTGAGGAGAACAGGAGGTGATAGGAAACAAACCTTGAGAAAATACTTTTACTTTTTATTTCTATTTCATTTATTTGTATATTTGTTCTTTTTTTTCTTGGCCCCTTTTCTGTCCTCCAAAATACATGTAGGTGATACATGTCAAGCCTTATTGGTTCCCAGCTTTGGTGGATCCATTCTATACAGGGATAGAGCAATTTAAAAGGCAGGCTCACTTCCACTAATTATTGGTGGACCCACTTTATTGCCTGGCAAAATAGATATAAGTGTGCTCTATACAGCCACAGGATGGGTCTCTACATTAAGTCTCTGCTAGAAGATCAGCCTTCATCTCATTCTCAAGTTTTGGTAACTGGACTATGGGCTTAGCCCATGCAGTTGAGTCTCCTTCTAGGTGTTTCACCTGGTTTATCTGAAACTAGGGACTCCCTGGTTCCATGAGAAACCTTGGGGAAGAGTTACCACCTTTCCTAATGGATTAAAACCAACGCCTCCAAGCTTAGCAATGAAGGGAGAATCTCTGTGGAAAGAGGTGACTAGAATTTTCCCTTGGGTTTTCTCATTATTGACATTTGCTAGTGTCAATAATGAGAAAACCCTCCAACACACACGTTATACAACACCCCACCCCCCACCCCACAACACACACACGGAAGCTGAAACCAGGTCCTTCAGACCAACCTTTACAGCAGGTTGGAGCTAACAAAAAAGGATAAACAGAGTAACATGACTCCACATAATCTCGTTTACAAGATGTGACTTGATCTCAGGGCTCAGGGCTTGCCTTATTCTAGTGTGGAGGCTGCCTTGTGTGGTCAGAATCATCACAGCAGCCCCAGCCTCAGGGCAGAAAGCTGGACAATTGCCCTCTTGAAAGTTCAGAAGGGTGCACTAAAAGAATGAAGCTGAGGAGATGAGAGTTCCCTTTCTCCCTGGTGCCACCATCTAAATTCAGTTTTCTGTCTGAGAAGCTGCCTCTTCCCAGGAAGACTGAAATAATTGCTCTTTTTTTGCCAGAAAAGGGACCTTGGATTCAAGTATGATTTTGCTGATCATTAAGGCTGCACATGGGAAGGAAGGAGATGGGCACACATCAGCGCACTTCAGTGCTTGACTGGTCTTGCTAGAAGTGCGGTCGGTACACATCCACAAAAGACAATGGTTTGCCTGGCCAGTGTGGCTCAGCTGGTTGGGCGTTGTCGCTGGTTTGACTCCCATTTGGGGCACATGCCTGCTTGGGCCCTTCCTCAGTCCGGTTACACGGGGAAGGCAACTGGTCTTCATTTTTCTCTCGCATGGATATTTCTCCCCCTCTTTTGCTCTCTCCCATCCCTTCTCTAAAATCAAAAATAAAAATTGAAGCATGCTTAAAAAGACAATGGTTTTTCTTTAGATATGTTCAATCAAGAGGCAAAATGTCATAATGTTGTGAGGTACTCCTTGATGTTGCATCATGACAGAGCCATAGGTGAGACATCCAAGGTTTTGTAAAATGCCAAGGATCTAGTTTTCAAAGAGGTCCGTCCATTAGTTGAACAGGGACAGAAAAATACAAGAGTCTGCAGCTTTCTGAGACTTTTTCTCTACCTGAAAGTCTATGTGACGTAGCTCAGCCTATTTTGATGCTGATTTCTTTCTCACCCTCTTCCAGAGACCTCACCCACATGCATCAGGAATTGGCCTTACCCTACGGCTTTAATCATACCAGAACGTAGCAGGACACAACAAAACATGGGGGTCAGAGTGTGATGTGCTGATAGATTTCCCTAACGCTGTCTGACTGCTCTGTGGTCCTGGAGGCTGTGTGGCTACCACCCTGTGTTCCTTATCACTGGGATAAACTCATAAACTCTGGCCCGCTGGTCCTCAAAGGAGAGGCATTCTAGAGACATGGGTGTGTTCTGTTTGCTACATTGGTAGCAGAGGCGCTACTTGGAGGCAGAGGGGGTCAGATTCCTTGCTCTAGGTCGGGCAGGTCTGTCCCACACTTCATGTGACATTGTGCACCCTGCCAGGTGTTCATGTACGTGGAAAATCCCTTTCTGTTGGCCTCGCCTAGAACCTAATTCCATTTCATGTGTAATACAGAACACCTTTTGAACAGTTTTAATACATTCTTACATTTTCATGAATGCTATCATCATCATATAAATCAAGAGAAGACTACATTTTATCCTTACCAGGAATTGCTCACCATTTCAGAAACCACAATGACAACAGCAAAATGCTCATGGTATTTGAGTTGCCAGATAACACACCTCTCTTCATCTGCATTTGGACATATCTCTATGAATACATAGTATTTATTTAGTCTTGCTTCAGGACATCAGATATTAAGAAGTACCCATAATGTTCCAGTCAGTATTATTTTACTTCCCTTAAATTCAAACTTACTCATTATAAGTAGGTACAGTTGTCTTCTACTTTCTAGTGTAGTTATGTTCAAACATTTATAGATTAAAATGCATAGTACTTTATTCTAAATTATTTCCTTTTGGTTCTTTATTCTGGAGTTAGGGCAATATCTTGATTCTTTAAAACACTTATGTGTAATAAGCAAGTTACATTTGTACAGTTTTCATTTGAGAGTAGTGCCGGGGGCCTTACGAAACATTCGCTATAAAAGGGGAACACTGGGCTTGCAGGGCTGGGATCTCCTGCTCTGGGCAACCTCCTCGGGGACGTTTTGTTTCATCTGATTTTCACGGTGGCTCCATGGCCTAGGTCCTGTTATGACCATGGCTTTGCACAGGAGGAAACTGAGTCACAGAGATGTGAGGTGACTTGCCGAAGGCCACATGTCTAGAAAAGGGGGAGCCAGGAATCTATAGTCTTCTCACTGCATTCTGCCTTCTGCCTGCCCCGTCTGCCCCGTCTCACATGCCTGTCCAGGTTACCTGGGGCCTTACTTCCTGGAAGCCCATCCTCTGGCCCTGCCCGGCCTCTTATAGGGATCAGTGGGGTCTCAGAGAGGAAGAAAAATGGCTTTTCCTTTTTGGATAGAATTTCAGTTGAGTGAATCAGAGATGTGCTTTGCATGGAGCAGACAGACGCCCAGTAAACTTTGTTGGTTGGATGAATAAAATGAGTGATTTGGTGGTGTTTGGGGAGAGCGGTGCTGCATCCTTTGGAGCAGCCCGTGCACCTACAGTCACTGGTGTTAGTAACTGACGTGGGTGTCTCAGGGGTTGACACCAGGCTCACGGGATTCCCAGCGCTGGGATGGACACTTCCATTGTGTGCCTGGGGCTGAGGGAGGCTGGCCACTGTTTTTTCCCAGGAAGCACAGCTGTTGAAACAGGAACCAGCACATCTCCCTCACTCTTTCCTTGTGCTCATCGGCATGTGGCCCAGGTCCCAGAGGGGGGTGCTCTCTAAGTACCAGCCTTTCTTTGTCCAGTCTGTGATCTAATGGAGTCTGGCCCAGGGGGCATCAGCTCTACAGTAGGCAGCTGGCAAAGGGCAACATTGTGTTTCTACAGGTCTTTGGCAGTGTCGCACTCTGTGTTACTGCATCTTCTTTCATTCAGCAAATGTTTTCTGAGGCCTTGCTTTGTGCCAGATACTGGTGTGGGGATGAGCAACAATATACGGCCCCACCCTCCGGAAACTCAGATATAGGACAGAAGACTGGCTTTCGCAGTTAAGTGTGGAAAGAGCTCTGACAAAGGAATATAAAGAATCTCTGGAAGCCTGAGGGGGGGCAGTTGCTGATCCAGGCTGGGGAGGAGAGGGAAGCCTTTCTGGAGGAGGTGTTGGCTGAGCATAATCCCAAGGGAAGGCTATGATTTAGCAGAGACAGGGGTGACTGTGTTAGTCAGGATCCCAACAGGGGATATGACACCAAGTTAGGATAATTTGAGGAAGGTTTGCGCACAAACGGGTTATTTGTAAAGATGGAGGCAGGGTATGGGGAGCACCCCATGTCGCTACAGAAACCCAAGGCAGCAGCAGCAGCAGAGCTGTTGTCATCCGTAGGGCACAGGTGGGAGGGGCTCTTGTACTCTGGAAGGAGAGCAAGTTTAGCCTTGGCAGAAGGAGTAACCTTACGTCTGGGACCAGCCGGCCTGATACAACCTACAGGGACCATGTATGCACCCTGGCCATATTCTCTCCTATCCTTCGATCTTTACTTGTGCTCCGGATTGGCCAAACCCAGCCAGAAGCCAGAGGGCACTGGAGTTTGGTTACGTGATCCTTACGGGGCAGCCTCTGGAGGGGCAAGCAGATCTACCTGGCACACTGGGTCAGGGAAGGCATTCTCAAGTGGGGAAGAACTGGTTGTGAAGGCTGGGAGGTGTGGGAGAGGGTGGTAAGTTGGGAAAATGCATTCTTTATGGCTGGAGCTTGGAGGGAGCAGGAGTGAGAGTTGTCCATCATGAAAGGCCTCGCCTGTCTTTCTGAGGAATTTGAAAATTTATCTTAAAGGCAATGGGCGCACTGAAGGATTTTAGGCCAGAGGTGACAAGGTCAAGCTTGTGTTTCAAAATGGCCACTCTAGCACTAGTGTGAAAGTGGTCTAGAGGTATCTTTTCAGACCAGCGATGGCGAGGCCTCAATCAAGACAGTGACAGTGGAGACAGAAAGAAGTGGATGGATTTGAGCAGTGTTTAGGAAGGAGACTCAAAATGTGGTGAAGAGTTGGGAGAATGTGGGCGAGGGAGGTGTCAAGGGCCATGCCCTGAGTCTGGCTTGAAGCTCGAGCATGGGGAGAAGCATGGCGAGAGCGGATCCAGCTCCCACCTCCCCAGCGTTGCTTTCTGGGTTCAGGAGAAGACTTAGATTGTCCCTTATCAGCAGGACCTTAGGCTTCATGCTACGGGGTAGCCTTGCCTTGGCTGCTGACCAGACTAGAGAGCAAGAGAAGTCACCTTTTGCTGCCACTCTGGGGTCTCCTGGGCCAGGACCTGCTCCCCTCCAAACCCCTGCCCCTTCCCATATGGAGAGAGGGTGTGTTTTCTTTTAAAGCACTTCATTGCAGGGGCAAGTGAGGCCCCGCTAAGGGGAGAGCGCCAGCAATGACGGCAGAGTCCGGGCCCTGCAAGCTGGGGTGAGTGCTGGGGTCCTGTCATCCCCAGTTTCCTTCCCTTGCTTTTCTGAAGGCTCCATCTGTCCCCATAGGCTCGTATTTCATCACTAGCAACTCTGAAGAACCTCCTATCCAGTAACAGGTCCCATTCCTTGGAGTTCTCTGCCCAGAAACCTGGAATAATTTTCTTTTGTTTTAGAGGGAACTGCTGAGGCAGTTCTTTCATGTTCTAAGAAGTTGGGTAGTCATGGTAACATATAAGGGTGGGGTGGGTGAGGTGGGGGGCTTCTTAGCAGCATTTCGTTTCAAATGCCAGATTAAAGGAAAAGCTTCTTTGGAGTTTGCCTCATTAAGACATAGCTGGGTGCAGGCTTGCTGGCTGATTTTCTGGTTCATCCTTTTACACATTACACGTTGCCTGCATTTTCTCACCTGATGGACAGTCTTCTGGGAGTTCTCTCTGAGAATTTTGGCTCCACGATTAATCCAAGAATTTCAGCTTTCTTGGCAAGAGAGGTGGTGGGAGTATTCTCTTTGTTCCTCGCTGGGGCCTTGTCCCCTAAGTCCCTTTTTTACAATGGGACTGCCACTTACAAAACAAAGGTAACGTATTTATTGAGGTTTTGTTCTGTCTACAGAAGGAAAGATGTTCATTGAGAAACCAACTTGTTCCATGCTATAGTTTTGGTCCAGGATCTTTCTCCCAGAGTTTGACCTGGCCCAGGACCAGGGGACCCCAACCTGGCTGTGGATGTGGGGCTCTGGGGCTCTGGGGGAATCCCTTCCCACTGCTGTCTGAGGAAATCTAGGAGAAAACAAAGGTGGAATGTTTAACCCAGAGACTGAACTCAGGTGCTTTCTTCCTAGACTGAACTGTACATCCTGGCTTCGGACAACTTCAGAATTCTCTTTCAGCTGTGATGGGACTCCCCACCCCGCCCCAGTCCAGACTCCACTTCTGACCCACAGAAGATCTGCACAATACAGCAGTCCTGGTGTCAGTGCAACAGTTTCCCACACTCAGTCACCAAGTCTTGTCATTTATTCCTTCAGAGCACCTCCTCACTTCACCTTAGTATTGTTGTGAACAACAGCCCCTATGTACTGAACACTTACTGAGAGCCAGAATTTCTATGTATCACCTAATTTAATAGTCACCAAACCCCCTGTGAGGAAGGTACTATTATGCTCATCTTATAGAGAAGGGAACCGCAGACCCACAACGCTGATTTGTCCAGGTGAAACAGCTGGTAAGAGGTGGAGCTGGGTCTGTGAGGTGCTACCACCCTAGCGTTCACCCCTCTTACTGGGCCACAGCAGGCGCTCCAGCACGGAGCCTGCACCACACGCCCTACCTGCTTTGTTCCAGCCAGTGTCTAGCTACTGAATGATCCTCCTAAAGCTTCCTTTCACTGGTCCCCAGTAGGCT
Organism: Tonatia bakeri; assembly: GCA_004024845.1. NCBI lineage: Eukaryota > Metazoa > Chordata > Mammalia > Chiroptera > Phyllostomidae > Tonatia > Tonatia bakeri. Next base: position 9,624 of record PVIA01005747.1, read on the forward strand.
CCATTTTGGGGGTGCAGAGACCACAGCTGTCTTGTTCACCACGGTGGCTGTAGGGCTTAGTCCACGGAGAGTGCACAATTAAGTGCTTCCTTATTTACTTAGTGGGTCAATGAAAAGTACCTTTTTACTCCACCAGCCCTTCCCTCCTTCTCCCTTCCTGGGTCCCTCCCAGCTGGAGCCACTGCTACCCTCCACCGTCAGACAAGACTCACCCGGTCCCTGAGCCAGTCCTGCCCAGGCAGGTGGCATCCTATCAGAGTATGCGAGTGTGTTCCCAGGGCACATGCCTGTGGAGCTGCCAGAGCTCTGAAGGCTTCTGCTTCTGCAGGGAAAAGTATTTCTTTGATAGATTCAAGATCTGTGGTGCAGGGGGTGGTTGCTGATCCCCTAAATGCTCCTTGGGTACCATCTGCCTCACCTGCCTCACATTGCAGCCTCATCTACAGAGTAGCCATATATCAAGCACCTACTGGGTTGGACATATCACATATATTATCTCATTTAATTGATAAAGACCTCAAAAGCCAGGTATTAGTATCTCAGTTTTATTGATGAGGAAACTGAGGCTTGCTAAAGGACTCACAGATGGGCAGAGGTGGAGGAGGGACTTGAGCAGGAGTTTATCTGTGGTCCAAGCCTTTGTGATTTTTTTCCTTCACTGCCCCTTCCCATATGGGCTGGGCTTCTGCCATCAAACCTCTTCATTTTGGGGAACCTGACAATATCAGGGGCTAATAATCATAGCAAGAACACTTACAATTTTGTGGACATCTATATATACCAGAGTCCCCACAAATGACCGCATTTAAGCTTCACTCTGATGAAGAGGAGCTATGATTATCTCCATTTTACAGATGAGGAAACAGAGGCAGTAAGCATCACCTCCAATGCCATATGGTTACTCAGATGAGGGAGCTGAGATTCAAAGCAGGCTGGTCTGAGAGCAAAGCTCGCACTCTTTCCTAGTCTTGCAAAATACAGCTGACTGGGAGTCACCCTGGCAGTCCTCTACTCCTCTCGCTGCACCCCACTTGTAGCTGAGGTCCAGTCACTCAAAACCAGGCTGGCGCTGCCTTCCATCCTCTGGATTTTGGCTGCTCCACCCCACCTGCCTGATGAGCTAACGTTCCAGGTTGGCTTGACCTGAGCCATGCATGTCCTCCTGCCCCTCTGGTTGCTGGGCTTAGCACTGCTGGCCACCCTGACAGCCAAGTGAATTCCTCCACATCCCACCCTCTGCCCCTTGTCTGTGCATGGAGCTCCCTCGGTGATTTTTAACACCCACCCCACCTGTCGGCTTGATGGGCTATGATACCCTGCTCTCTTGTCCCTGCGTGGCTTTCTAAGGTGGCCTAAGTGAGTCTTAGCTCCTCTGCCTGGCTTCCTGGGTGTCATACAACTCCTCTGCTTCTATCCACCAGTGAGAACCTCTTCCCTGTGGCCCTGGGACCTCCACGTTCTGCAACGAGTCCCTGCTCTTGGCTGAGCCTGGCTCAGGGCTTTCTGGGCATTGTGGTGATGCCCCTTGCTGGCTCCTGGCTCCCTGCTGCCCTGCTGAATGCCCTCCTCTGCCCTGTTCTGCCACTGGGTACCTGCCCATGTCTGTCTGCATTAACCCTTGCCCTTTGTCCCCTCAGGTGCCCGAGTGTCCTGCCTCGAAACACTTGCCCAGTCACCTCTCTCACCCCACTTGGTGGGACATTACCCAGCCTTTCTTTTTCAACCTCTCCCAACTTGGACTCTGTTTCACTTCGAGCAGAACCAACACTCAACTGATAATCTGTGCTGGGGGCCCATGTACAAGACACCATGTGGGGGCACTGAGACCTCCCAGCTGCCCCTGCTCCCCAGACCCCCTGCCACACAGACTTTGTGCCTGGTTTTTGCTGTTCTCCTTGATTCTCACTACTGCAGCAGACTGCCACCGCTGTCCTCACCCCACCGAAGCCTCCTTTGCTCCGAAGCCGACTCTGAGGACTGTCAGCTTGGCTTTCAACTGTCATTGCGCACAAAGGAAAGGCAAGCTGGGGTAAATGGATGGCTGGCAGCCTAGGAAGAGCCGGCCCAGAGGCCTGAACACCCCAGGTGCTCAAGGGATAGATGAGTCTCTGCACACCTGCCACCCATTCTGTTGAGAAGCTCTCCTCTAAGACATGGTGATAAAAATAGTGAAAGCTCCATTTTCTCCAACAATTAAAATGTACCAGGCATTTATATACACCTCTGGTCCTCTAAAATAGGTAATCATTATTGCCATTTCGCAGAGGAAGATCAAGGCTCAGAGACACTCCGTAGCTTGCTCAAGGTGTCGTGTGATTAAACCTATGCCATCTTCGTTTCCTCTGTATGTACCCATCCTGCAATGAAACAGGGAGCTCTTGAAGAGCAGAGCGATTTCTGATTCCGCTGTGCCCTCTCCATGCTGGCACACTGTGGGTGCTCTGAGCCACCTGTTCGCCAGTCCTTCTGGGCAGCCCAAGGCTCTTTAAGCCTAGCTCCCACTTCGATCCCAAAGGAGTCGACCACACATCTTCTCCAAGTAAGTCCAGACCCCTTCTCTGGGGAGGCTTTTTGGGAAACGGAGCGGAGTGGCTACCAAGCAGTTTGGTGGCTGTGGCCCTGTGGGAGTAGGGTGTTTCCAGGTCAGGGGCTGTAGGAACCCCTAACTCTTTGTTCCTCCTCCGCAGGGCACCTCCATACAATAATGTCCCTGGTCATGGCCTCAGGGGGTCTTTCCTAGTTCAGGTATTGAGGAATCTCAGGTATTGGGAAATCTCAGGTATCTCCATAAAGATGCTGCTGTCTTTACACCTAGCTCATCGTGGCAACCCTTGAGAGGGGCGGGGACAGAGAGGGGCCGTGAATTGAGTTGGTCCTACTACTGGACTCCTGCCTCCCTTTTCTCTCGCATATGGACAGTGTTAGGTCAGTGTGACCCTAGGAATTGCTGCGCTGGCCTGATCCCTCCCTTCACAGATGGTGAAGCCAAGGCCTGAAGAGAGGAAGTGTTACAGGAGGACGAGGCAGAAACAACCCGACTCCCCATCCGGGGCTCTTCCCGCCGATTGTGTTGCTTCATCAGCACCTCAGTTATGAGGCGTTGCCACCTAGTTCAGGTTTCTGGAGCTTGCTGACTTTTCTCGGTTGCTTCTTGGTTGGAGGACTTCGTGCCTCACCTCTGGGGAGCAGGTATTGGCAGGTGAGCCCACTCAAGGGAAAAATTTTAAATGTGCCCACGTGGGTTCTTGGTGGCCCTGGAACACCTGACAGTGGCAGGCTGGGCTGCTTGTGCTCGCCGTGGCCCACTTTCTCTCTGTTCCCACCGGAAGCCGGGTGTGAGGGCAGTCGCCTCAGTTCTGAGGACTATGGTGGCGATGGGCCCAGGAGTTGCACAGAGGTCTGTACTCTTCAGCTAGTCAAAGGGCCTGGCTAGTCCTCAGCCTGGCAGGGCCAGTGGGGTTAACTGCCCTCCCCCGCTCCTCATTACCGTTTCTTCCAGAGGGAAGGAGCAAGCTCTCTGCCATCTACATATTTTCAGCTGAGTTATATTTTGCATAAAGTAAACTTAGCAAACAGAGAACACAGTGAGAATATATTTGGCTTTGAAGCGTCAGTGTTCTGACAGGCATTTCCTATTAGCTATCTCTGAGCCGACCAGCCCGGCTAGGTTTTGCTTAAGTGGCATAATTCTCCTGCAGTGGAGACAGCTCATTCATTAGTCATTCCAAAAGCCAAATACAAAATATCCTTCTCTAAGCCAACTCCCCCAACCAGCTCCACAGCCCGGGCGGAACAATGAAACTTCGGGCTTACTGGGCCTGGCAGAGGTCAGCCTGAGAGCCACCTGTCTGCTGGCTTTGGCGGGTGGCTTTGGCGGGGGCCCTCATTCCCTTTGGAACAGGAAGGACACATCTTCCTTGCTTGGCAGAGCCCTGGGGAGCCTTTTGGAAGGTGGGCGCCACCCCATTTCACTCTTGAGTCACTTGCAGTAAACTTGAAGCCCTGATTCAATGTACTTTGTTTTGCTTTGTTTACTTATTTATTTATTTTAGGTCCTAGAAGCCAAAGGCACTCACTCTAAGAGGAAGCAAAGGAATGTGTCCCTTCCTGCTTGGTCCTGTCAGCTGAACTCAGCCCTTCCTTGACTGGCATCCTGTGTGCCGTCTCTCTTAATCCCTGCACAGTGAGGACTGGTGTCCCCATTTTACAGATGAGGAAGCTGGAGCTTGGAGAGCTGAAGTGATTTGTCAAAGGTCAGGCAGCCAGGGATCAAGCCTGTCAGCTCCAAAATTCATCTTCTGTCCTCTCTTTCTGGAAACATCTTTGGAGATAATTATCTTGAGTTTGAAAATGAAAATATACGTGGGGGTGACGGTCTCTTTTATTCAACGTTAGAACAAAGAACGCCAGTGTGTTCCAGGTACCCAGAGCAGGGTGGGCTGAAAAGCCAGCCAAAGAGAAAGGGGAAGACATGTTGTTCTAAAAGGAGGGTTGAAAACACCTCAGGGTAGAAGTTGGGGGTTGGGTAGTTCTGTTGGGGGTAGAGCATGGTTTCAGGTGGGCCAAGCACTGGGCCTGGAACAGAGACAGGGAAGGGTCTATTGTGATTCCGTGGTCCAGCTGAGGCTTCCCCACGTGCGCCGCTGAATGGGCCGTCTGACAAAGCCTGGTGAGCAGAATGCCATGGGGTAAAAACTCCACTAACACCCAGTAATGAGCGGGGACACTGGAGGAGCACCAGAAAAGGTCCTGTGCAGAGGCAGAGCTGAGGCTGTGACCACAGCTGGTGGTTGGTGTCGGACTCCCAGGGGGCCCTCATTAGCACTCCAGGTGGACAAACACATTCACAGGTGCCCAGGCCAGCGGGGAGGGTGTGTGTATGGGGGGAGGCCAAATCAGAAGCGGAGTACACGCTCATAAGCTAGCAGTAGAATCTCGGAGTCCTTCCAAAGTAGACATCCAAAACGAAAACTCTGGAGTGGTGCCCTCCTAAGAGTGCATTCAGGCCTCCCTCAGGCTGTCCTAACCCCCTTCGCAGTGTCATTTTCCACCTGCTCCTCCATCCCTCCCCCCTCTGTGTCCAATGGTCATTTCCAAACACACAGCACTTTCACTCTACAGCTCTTCCACGTACTATTTTCTCTGCATGCACTTCATCTCTCCCACCCATAGCCCCTGCCTGGCAAACTCCTACTCACCCTTTAAAACCTTGCTTCAATATATCTGGAAGCCTTCTTTGTTTCCCCAGGACACCTTTTCCCATGTTCCTGACCCCTTGTCTGTGACTCCAGTAAATTGCTGATGCTAGTGCACCATCAGGGACCCTGCCCTATTTTGTCTCTGGATTCCCAGGACCCAGGGGAGAGCTGTCATGTAGAAAGTGCTCAATCAATTGATAAAGCAACACAGCCTGAATGGCTGGATCATTGTGCCTTGGATCTGGAAGAGGACACACATTTATCTAAATAAGCCACCTCTCTGATGCTTGAACCTCTCATCTGCATTCCCAGACTGATATAATGAACATAAACCACCTAAACTACTAATTGGCATATATTAGATGCTCAGTGAATGGCAGCTGATATTGTTGTTGTTTCTTAGGCACTTGAAATGGACCTAGAAAGGGTCCATAGAAAGAACACTGGATCTGGAGTCAGGGCTGTGGCTCTGCCTATAAGACCCTGTCCGACTTTGGAGTAGTCATTTCAGCCTCTCCAGACCACAGTTTCCTCATCTAGAGTGAGGGATACAACCAGATGTCTTATTATTGGGTCCCTTTCAGCTCTGATTAAAACAAGCCATCCCTAATAGATCTTGGGGATTCCAGCTCCAGTATTCCTGGTGTGATGTCTGATTAGAAAGCAGTGAACTAACCTTGACCCTAATGGCCCTTCCTGGGGTGTGTGCTCCTCTCCCAGGCAGGCCCAATCCTTAGGGAGGCAGAAACAAGCCCTTGCTAAACTCAGGCCAGTCATACCCACTTTGCCATCCTGGAGAAGGAGGGAGACAGTCTGTCATGGAGCTTGTGGCAAAATCTCTCTTCCTCCCCAAACACCAGCTATGATTAGCTGTGTCCTCACCACAAAACTGCAGGGGTGTGTGCGGGTGAGTCACAGCTGTTCAGATCACATTTATAGAGTACTTGTAAGGCGGTAGGGGGGTTGCTTATAAGGTGGGGGTGGGGGGCGCTGTCAGAAGCACCCCAGTCCCTTTTCCCTACCCTGAGGAGCTGTTGAAATTTTAGGACCCTGGTATTTGGGTTACAGAATTTAAGAACCATCCTCTGATGCCACCCAGCTTCTTGGTGGCTTCTTGTGCCAGGCCTCTGGTGCTCAGAGCAGCTCTCTCCTGTTCCCTGCTGTCCCCAGGACTACTCTGGAGGAATCAAAATATCTCTCTAGAAGAAGACAGTCCCAACCTCACAATCTCCAGGGGCCCCAGCTCCCACTACTCCCATGCTCTAGGCTCCCTCGTGGCTGCTGACGTGAGGCAGGGCTGTGACTGCTGGTGCAGGAGTTCCAGTGCCTCTGAGCTGGGCACTCTATTCCCAAATGTTCCCCTCAGGCCCCTTCCCATCCAGCGACAGAGGACTCTGCACTGCATTCCGGAGCTGGGAAGGAGGTGGAGGCCTCTTCTGTGAAAGAATTCTGGCAGGCGGGCAAGCCCCAACAGGTGGACCTGGGTTGCAGCGAGCAGACAGTGAGTCACCTGGGTCCCTGCTGCTTACTGGACAGAGCCAGAGTAATGACAATAATAACAGAGATCCAGGGGGCTGTTATTAACACCCACCTTTCCTCCCAGGACAGTATCTCCTCCATCCATCTGACAACCCTCAGGGGCAGGGAGGAGCTGAATGCAGAGATTTTGTTGCCATGTCTTAAATCCCAAGGAAACTGAGGCCAAAGTTACTCTCCACTGAACCGGGTAATCCTGAAGAGAAGACTCCTCTGCCTCCTAAAGCCATGCTGATGTCAGGAGACTCACACGAACTCACAGGCACAGCTCCAGGCTCAGAGGCAGAAAGAGCCTGCATTGTTTTCAGTTGTCACAGCCCATGCTCTAATCCTTCCTTGGAATAGCCCTAGGGGGTAGGGTAGATATTTCCCCCATTTTACAGAGGAGGAGCCTAAAGTTCGGAAAGGTTAGGTGAATTTCTCACGGACACACAGCAAAGGAGTGGCAGGGCCAGGACTTGAACCTGGTTAGGATGACTGCTCCTTCTCAGACTCCTGTGCATCTGTGTCATTCACAGTCAAGAATCCCCAGCTGTCCAAGGCGAGCTTCCTAGGCCTTTGAACTCGGACTTTTTTTTTTTTTTTTATTGCCTTCCCCTCCTGGACTTACTCTATCTAAAGATTAGGGCTCTTCCCAGGGCTTTCTGGAGACCAGCTTTCATTTTCATCTTTGAGCAGCTGTGGAAAAGTAAAGACTCAACACTTTAATTCTGGGGTCTTGGTAATTATCCAGTATTCACCGCCCACTCAACTCTACCCACTAGTTATTATAATAACAACAATAATAATTTAGAAAAGCAATGATGATGATCACAGCCTTCACTGATCCCCATTGGAGGCTGGACATGATAGATACAGCCTTGCTAATTTTTAATTTCAAAATGGTCCTGAACTTGGGAGTCCGGAATGTTGGATTCTAGTCTTAATTTTGGCAAGAATGCCACACGTCACATGGCTGAGCAAGCCCTTAAATCCCCCATGCCTTTAGTTTCTCCTCAGTAAAAAGGGGGTAAATATCATGCAAGATGACGTGCTTTAAACTTCTTGAAAGAAAAGTCTTAAGCAGAGAAATTTTAAAGCATCACCACCCCGTATTTACTATCGAAAATGACCCAGCAGTCTGTTGCCTTAATGATGCATTATCTTGATGCCCCAGTCTCCCCCTGCTCTTGCTGCCCAGCTCTCAGGAAGGGTGCTGAGTGGGGGTTGGGGCACAGGCTGAGCTCTTCATTGCAGGGGAAGTCTCACTTTTCCAGCCCTCACCCTCAACAGCTGCCTCTGCCAAGGCCCTGGAGCTAGAAAAAGCGAGGCCATTGCCCGAGTTCAATAAATGCTTTTATTAGTCCTTTTATTAATGATGGTGGGTATTTGTTGAGAAGCTGGGACAATAGTTATTCCAGTAAGAGGATATTAAGCTCCCGCTGACAGGTCCTGTACATCTAACATGCTCTGCCCACCCCCTCTACACAAGCTGCTTTATTACAATGCACCATACCCCTGGCCTCCTAGCAACCCCAAGAAGAGAGTGGAGGGGTGGGGTGGGTAAGGATAAGCTGGTGTCATTAAACACACAGGTCTTTTCAGAGGTTACTGTAAGCCAATAGCAGGAAGTTTTTCCTTCCCTCCTGAGGGCTTAGGGAGCCTGTGCGATTTTTGCGTTCTTTTTTTGGAGTGGGGGGTGGGAGGAGTGGGGGAGGGAGGCTCTTGGCTATTTACAGCCAGAGCTGCAGGTGATGAGTTGATAAAGGAGGAAGACATTCTTGAACCATTTGTTAAATTTGAGACTATTCCCACTATTTTCAGCCATTTGACATTATTTTTAATTTATCAAACATTTACAGTACTTATATGTTGGCACTGTTCTGGATGCTTTTCAAATACTAATTTATTTCATCTTCATAGCATCCGTATGAGGTACGCTATGAAGATGAAATAATTACCATTCCATGAATGAGGAAATTAAGGCCCAGAGAGGTTAAATGGCTTGTCCAAGGTCACACAGCTAATATGTGACAGTCAGGGTTGAACCCAGGTAGTTGTCTCCAGAGCTTGTGATCTTTATCTGAAATTTTATCTTTTTTAAAGATTTTATTTATTTATTTTTAGAGAGAGGGGAAGGGAGGGAGAAAGAGAGGGAAACATCAATGTGTAGTTGCCTCTCATGTGCCCCCTTCTGGGGACATGCCTGGCAACACAGGCATGTGTCCTGACTGGGAATCGAACCTGTGACCCTTTGGTTCACAGACCCACACTCAATCCACTAAGCCACATCAGCCAGGGCTTTATCTGAAATTTTAAAACTGAGCCTAGAAAGAACTAGGAAATATTTCCAAAATTCAGCTGCTTTATTGCTGTATCAAGGGAATTAGTCATTTTCATGTAGGGGATACTGTAATAAATTATTCTCCAGAATTATTCTGAGAGAATCCTTAAAGGTCATCTGATCTAATCCTATGATGAATACCAGATTTCTGTCAGCAGCATCCCTCATATGTGCTCCCTCTAGCTTTTGCCTGGACTGTCCTAGTGACAGGGACCTCATTACCTCACCGGCAGACCTTGCTGTCTTTGCACAGGTCTCACTGTTGGAGAAGAAAGGCTGGATTGAAATTTAGCTCCCTGTAACTTATTCTCCCGGACCTACTTTTGTCCTCTAGAGTTGGTGGGGGGGCTTTATCCCTTTTGCAGAGAATAGTCCTTGAAGTACTTGAAAACAGCTTTCATGTCCCCTTAAATCTTTTTTCCTTGGGGTTAACTCCCTTAATTCTTTCATGATCCTCGCTTGTTATAATTCCCAGATTCTCTGTCTTCCTGTTGCCACCCTTCTGATGCACGAGAGTTTGTCAGCGCTTATCCTGGAGTGTTGTCAGGAGGAAACACGACACATTGGCGTGATCCAGCAGTGCTGAGAACAGGATCATCACCTCCCTCACCTCCTTCTTTTGTGCTCTGTTTCCAACCATGCAGCCTAGACTCGCCTTAGGTTTTCTGAGAGTCACGTTACACCCTTGACTCATGTTGAGCTTGCAATCAACGTGTAGCTCTTTTAGGTCCATCTTCCAAATTTGGAAATTATACAGCTGTGCTCTTTGTTCTTCTGAGCCCAAGGGTGGGACTTTACATGGCCCACTAGTAAACTTTACCATGTCAAACTCAGTTCCTTGTTCCAACCTATCAAGGTTGACTTGGAGCCTTACTCTTTTACTCTATTTAGTGATTCACTAATTGATTTTGTGTCATCTGAAATTTTGATAAATATGCTCTCTGTGTCCCCATTCAGGTTGTCATTAATTTTTTTCTCAAGCTGGACAGGAAATTTCCTGAGGTTGGGTTTGCGGAGGAAGATGAAGCAAAGCTGGAGTGACTCCACTGGGACATTGTGTTTGGATCAACACGAATGACTAATGCAGTGCACTTTCTGGGGCTGTGAGTGGCTGGGCAACCAGGTAAAGACTTGTATAGCATCACTTCTGCGTCAGAGCCTGTGCCCCATGACGAGGCAGGAAGGCAAATATTGATAGCTTGGTTCAAACATCTGATTGTTTCCTATACACCTCTGCAGACGAGTATGGAGAGTTGAAATGGAGCATGTTTTGAAATAGAAGCTAGGTCCACAAACAGGGCTCCCAGACCAGACAGAGGCAGCTGATTGCTGTAAGCATTAAGATCTCCAGAAGCATTCTTGGAACAAAGACAGAGAGAGGGGGGAAAAGAGAGAGAGACAGAGAGAGAGAGAGAGAGAGAGAGAGAGGGGGAGAGAGGGAGAGAAAGAGAGAGCTTTAGTGCATTGCATGGAGTTTGAATAGATTTTTCTCAGCTCAAATAACCATTCCTTTCTGTCATTCCTTAGAGGTGACACCTAAAAGCCAGAAGAATCAGACTGAGGCTACATTATTGGGGTTCACAGCAAGGGGTCTCTGTTTTTGCCAAAGGGTCTTGGAAATCAATTTAATGTCCTAGTCTTGCTACTATTGGCCCTTTCAAGAATCCAGCCCTCTCCTGCCATGCACCACAGGAGTATATTTTTCACTCTCTTTCCAATATTCACCCAAATTATGCTCCTCCTTGTCCACTTTGGCCCACTTTTTAAATTCTCTAGTTCCCACTCCTTCCCCACATGCCCTCCCCACCCCCACCAGGAGTCGGGCATGCTGCAGTGTCCCAGGCACCTGAGTTGGATGGAACTGCAGAGACTGAGGTAGATTTTGGTGCTTGGGGCCAGGGGGTAATTCTTGGTGGCTAAGACGATGGGATTTCCAAGACAGTCATAAGCAGAACTGGGTTGTCAAGTCCAGGTAGAACAAGCCAGGAAGGCTGAAATGGGACAGGGCCTGAGGCCAGGCAGGAGCCAGTGTCGGGGGCAGAGCACAGCAGTGGACACTGAACTGGCAGGCAGGCAGGCTTTTTATGTGGCTCCTGTAGCCCAGGCAGAAGCACACTTCTTGGGTTTAGGGAAGAACATTGCAAGCTCTGTGACTCTCTGCTCCACACTCCAGCCTGATACCCAGGAAGACTCCATCTAGTTCCCATCTAATCCCAATGTATGGGGACCCTGTATCACTCTGTTGGTGCTGCTATAACAAAAATACATAAACTAGGTGGCTTAAGCAACAAACATTTATTTCTCCTAGTTCTGGAGGCTAGGAAGTCCAAGATCAAAACACCAGCTGATTCAGTGTCTGGTGATGTCCCACTTCCTAGTTCATAGATGGCAGAAGGGGTGAGGGAGCCCTCTGGGGTCTCTTTTATGAGGGCACGAATCTTACTCACAAGGGCTCCACCCTCATGATCAAATCACCTCCCAAAGGCCCTGCCTCCTGATACCATCGTACTGAAGAGTAGGTTTCAGCATATGAATTTGGGGAGGAGGGGAGCACAACTATTCAGTGCATAAGAGCCATGCTTTGTCAGTTTGCTGAACTTGACATGTATGACTACTTTCAACTTTGTAGGTCCAACCATCCCTTCCACTCAAAGGGCCTGTCACCTGCCTCAGCTCATTGGAGTTCCACTAGGGAGACCAACCCACCTGGCCTCCCTGCTTGGCTGGGGCTGGGGGTGGGGCACTGTGCCCTGTTAGACCTGAGCTTAGACAAACAGGGGCAGCCAACCACAAAGGATAGAAACAACTCATCTGCACGGAGCCAACATTTCCAATAATTTAGTAAACGAAGACCCCTGTTCAGTGAAGTCATTAAAAAGAGATAAAAGCAAATGGGGTCTGTTTTTTAGTCATCTACATTACAGGAACACACAGACACCTACAGTTTTTCTGGGTTAGTATTATGCTTTACAATTCACCTTTCGGTCACATCAGTCAAGTCTTTGGCAAACCACTGGCCTTATTTATTTATTATTATTATTTTCTATTACTAACTAAATTCTTTTTTTCTTTTTTATAAAAGATTTTATTTATTTTTAGAGAGAGAGAAAGGGGAGAGGAGAGAGAAACATCAATGTGTGGTTGCCTCTCACGTGCCCCCTACTGGGGACCTGGCTTACAACCCAGGCATGTGCCCTGACTAGGAATCAAACCAGCGACCATTTGGTCTGCAGGCCAGCACTCAATCCACTGAGGGCTGCTGGCCAAATTCTTATTTGCCTGTGATCTGATTCTTTCAGGTCTAGGCTTGTGGGCCTGTGTTAATTTGCAGGGTTGAGTTATTTATGTTGTGTTATAATCTGGTCTATCAATTTCCTACACATTTTCCCCTCAAGATGAACGCTAATTCAAAATGCATTAAAACCCTAAACTCGGGGAGGGGGAGGAAAGGGGGTGAAAAATGGGATTTGAGAACTGAAGGATTATCTCTTTGTATTCTACCCCAGGGTCCTAGACCCCAAAGGGGGAAGAAAGCTGGCATTCCCACTCACTGCTCATAACTCTCAGCTAGAAAGAGAGGGAAGTGGAAAGATAACACCGATAAAAACACCAGCTCCACCCGAATGACTCAAACGAAGAAGGTGCGTCTGAGAGTCTTGATGTTTTCCTGCAACTCCAAGGCCCAACAGAAGAGCGAACTGTCCAGCAGCCTGTCCTCCAGTGGGAGCTTCATAAATCTCCGGAAAGCCCCTGCTCCTTTCTCTTTTCACTTTGGCTCTGTTTCCTTCTTTGCTGAGGGTCCCTATTTGTCAGAGCAGAAGGGAATTGCATCAGTCAGTTGTGAGTCAGACAAAACAAAAATAAGTGGACAGCCCTCCTTGAGAAGGAAAAAGTAATGGTGAGATTTTTTTCTTTTAACCATCCCCGACTTATTAGGCAGCACAAAGTACGTTCGAGGAAGGTGGCCAGAATTTCAGACACAGTGTGAAGGGGAGCAGTTGGAGTACTGGGGGTGGGGTAGGAAAGCAAGGCTTTGGAATCAACCTCACGGTTCTCCCTCTCCCCCTGCAGGTGAGAAGAGACACAGGGAGAGACGGAGCCCAGCAGTGTAGGGGCAGCAGGTGTGAACTCGTGAGTGCTCGTGCGCACAGGAGTGTCCACAGATGCACTGAATTAAGGATTACCAGAGAAAACTGTCCAGGATAAGAAAAGGTGATTGAAGTTGATCGAGAAACTGCTCCGGGCAAGAATAATGACAGTAAGAACCACGCGCTACATGGTTCCATTTTCTATATATTTACTGACTGCTGCTCTGGGCAGGGCATGTCCTCGGCTCTGAGGATTCAGCAAGAAACGAAACCAAGTCCTTGCCTTCAAGGAGCTCATGCTTGCGTCAGACATGTGAGGCATGGAACATACGTTGCTATCACATTTACAAACCACAGGAGGTGGTTTCTGTTCTCCCAAGCTACAAATGCTGAAACGGAGGCACAAAGAAGCTTTAAGAACTTGGCTGAGTCTCACAGTAGAGCCAAGATTTGAACTCAGTTCTGAGTCCAGAGCCCCTGATTCTAACCCCTGGAAGATGACACACCGCCCCCACTCACGAGTCCCAAGCTGAAGCCCCACTGCCCCGTCTTAGTTATTACAACTCCTTAGGCCATCTTTTTCTCCTTGAACCTCAGTCTATCCATCTGTAAAATAAGGGGGGGGGGTGTGTGTGATTGTTTGATCTCTGAAATCTCTTCCAGCTCCAGGGTTCTATTATTCCGGGGGGAAATCTTTATTGGTGTTCTTCCCCACTCCAAGTATGTCTCGTGGAATTAAGCAGAAGCTCAGTAGATGTTCACACAGAGATGAACATCCAGAGTCTGTTTCCCACACTGGGTTCCAAGGATTTCTTTCCAGGGATTTGGAACTTTCTATGAGAATTTAATTTTTGTGAAACAGATTCCTTGAGGGTCCCCAGCTCCAGAGAGAAGCCGAGGAGGGAAAGAAAGGGGGCAGGAGCGGGGTGAAGAAGGTCTGCTGGGGGCTGAGCCTCAGCTGGTGCAGGCCCAAGGCTCGGAGACCCGGAGGGAGGTTTTGTTCAGGCTGCACCTAAAACTGGGTGAGCATGTGGCTAGAATGTTTGAAAGGGGAGGGGCCCATTGCCAGTTGGTAACCTACATGACTGAGCAAGGTGAGATGGGTCCCATCTCTTCACCTTAACCCCTTGACCTCACCTGGCCGGTCAACCGCTCCTAATGTGAGCTTTGTCAGACTGGAAAAGCGAGGTGGCAGCGGGAGCCTGGCCCGCCCAGTGGCTAAATGCAGCCCGGGTGCCCCTGATAAGCTTAGTCAACTTATTAAATTACACAGGAAAAATAGAGATGGAATATTAATTCCACACACTCTCCTCTCTGCCTGGGGAACCTGCCTTCCTGGGTTTCACTTTTCAAAGGCTGAAATAGATACGGAGATTTCACACTTAATTAAAGGAGAAGGGTGCTCACTTCAAGTCTTTTCAAAACCATTTTGGTTCTGAGCGGAGCAGAGCCAATGGGGACCCAGTCACCATCTGGCATGAAAGGTGCAAACTCGGAGTCTCCCTTCAGCTCTAGACATCAGATGCGCAAACAAAGAGAATGAATTTCGGAGGCCCCCTTAGACGGCCCCTCCTGCTCCGGCTGTAAGTGGAGAGCCCGTGCATTGACTTGCTAGGTATTAAAAAGTCGGGTCTGAGGGGTCGCCTGCGATACAGGGCGCCAGGTGCCAGAGCTCACCCCGCAAGGCAGGTTATCTTATCATCCAGGCTGATAAAACTCGGGAAAGTTGGGCCATAAGGAACAAATATTTATAAGCCCAACACCTTTCTGTCCCTGACAGATTAGGCACAGAATGTAAGCAGGAGCAGAGGGGTGAGTTACAATCAACCTTGGTCTTTGGAGCCTGGTTTTTGATCAGAACCTTCCTGGGCTCTTCCAGTCTCAATGACAAGGAGTCATGGCCAGTGCTCAACTGTTTAGGAGATGCGTTGACATCTATCACCTCACATGCCCCTGCTGATGGCCTGGCGAGGACAGAGCTGTTATTACCTCATTTTACAGTCGGGGAGACTGAAGCGCAGAGAGGTTAAGTGCCCTTTCACACAGTTAGCCAGCTGGATTTGAAGGCAAGTTTGCTGACTGCGGAACCTGTGTGCTTTCCACACACCAATAGTGGCCTGGAGTGGTTCTCTGCTCACTCAGCTCTCCTTTAAATTAGCAGCTCCCCAGGAAGCCCCCCTGTGTTCCCTCAGTGTCCTAGTCACAGGCCCTGCCCCGCCCCTTGCTCCCCGCAGATGAGGCCACCCAGCATCAAGAAGGGGTAAAGGAGACAGTGACCCCGATGGAGATGGCTGTGGGGTGCTCAAAGGTAGCCCTTATCCCAAAATACATCCCTAAGGTTTCTACTGGGACTTGGAATTCATTCCTTTGGGTCCCCAATTTTTTTCTGTTTATCCATTCTTCCAGGAAGGGGTTATTAAAAGATTAAATGCAAATGTGTTAGAATGAGAGGCTCACCCTGGCTGGTGTGGCTCAGTGGATTGAGACCTGGCCTGTGACCTGAAACGTTGCTAGTTCAGTCCCCCGTCAGGGCACATGTCTGGGTTATAGGCAAGGTCCTCAGTTGGGGTGTGTGTGAGAGGCAACTGATTGATGTATCTCTCACACATCAATGTTTCTCTCCCTCTCTTTCTCCCTCTCTTCCCCCTCTCTAAAAATAAATACATACAATATTTGAAAAAGAAAAGAAAAGAATGAGAGGCTCTTAGTGTCAGTGGAGGGGGTCATTGATTTCCTTCTGTGCCCATCTGGAGAGGGTGCAGGTGGACACTGGGGAAAGGCCTCCCCCCCCAACCCCCCGCTCTGGGGGCCTGGGTTTCTCCTCTGCCAAAGGTGCAGTCAAAGTAGATGATCTTAAAGATCTTTACTGCTTGGCTGTCTTGGGCCAAATCTCCTGGGATGAGGAGTGCCTTAAGCCCTTTTCTTTCAGTGCTTAGCCATGAGTGTAGGAAGGTTCTGGAGAGAGCAACTTGTAAGCTCAGAGGAGAGCAGCAAGTAGCTGGGGTCGGGAAGCAGCTGGTGCAGAAGGCTGGAGGTGAGCAAGCAGCCTGGAGCTTAGGTGACAGAAGGCCGAGAGATGAGAATTACAACATAAACAGGAACCAGATCACAAAAAGCCTTGTAAAACCAAGTCTTGGAGCTTGGGCTTTGTCCCGGAAGCAACAGGGAGTCAGAAAGGATTTAAAGCAAGTAAATGGCATGACAATGTTTGTGTTTTAGAATGGTCCCTCTGGTGCAAATGTGGAGAGAAAAATGGAGGGATAGGGACAGGAGAAGGTGATGGGACTGGGAAGGGCAGTGGAAGGAAGACCTCAAGTGGACTTATATATCTACTTCCCGCTCCTCTTCCTCTGACCTCAGCCAGCCTGGTTATGACAGCTGTATTTGTAAGAGTGATAATAATGGCTACCATTTACAGATGCTTCCTCTGTGCCAGGCGCTGTGCAGGGTGGTATGCATGCTTTGTTTCATTTAAGCCTCATAATAACCCTGTGAGGCAAGAACTGATACCACCCCTATTTTACAGATGAGAAAACCAGGCTCACAGAGGGTCAGTGTCTTGCCTTAGGTCGCATTGCTTGTCAGTGGTAGCACCAGGACACAGGTGGAGGTGGGCTCATCTCAGCACTCCTGCTTGTAACTACCAGGTGCCCTGCCTCCTCAGATGGCCGGCACCACATAGTGAGTGTGCACTCCCCCATGGCAGGATGGGGCCCTCCTGGCCAGCTTCTCACGACAGAGGAGGGTGAGAGCAGGCACAGCTGGCACAAACTTGATTTGCTGTGGGTGCCCTGCAAACAACCTGCAGGCTGGTCTGGAGAGGGTGCGAGGACTCTGGGAGGTTCAGGCTCCATGGATGGTTCTCCTTTGTGTCAGAGGAGAAATGGAGCTGGGTCTAAGGCAGGCTCTGGACCCTGCTCTCCACCCCTCCTCTCACATGTAGGGGCCTCTCAGAAGCTCTGGGCTTCGGGAACCACTTCTCAATCCAGAAGGGAGACAAGAAGTCACACTTCCCAGAGGCTGGAGAACACAGAGCGAGCATGGCCACGCTCTCAACATACTAACTTTTTCTAAAGGGGGAGCAGGTCCCACGGCTGGGGCAGGGAGGGCTGGAGGGCACGTCCAGGTGGTTAGGGCTGGGGCGGTGCTCCCGAAGAGGAGAAGAAGGCAGGTTGTCATCTCCGCTCCCCCAGAGGCACCAGAGACCCTCAAGGGGG
Organism: Tonatia bakeri; assembly: GCA_004024845.1. Classification (NCBI taxonomy): domain Eukaryota; kingdom Metazoa; phylum Chordata; class Mammalia; order Chiroptera; family Phyllostomidae; genus Tonatia; species Tonatia bakeri. The sequence goes on from PVIA01005747.1 coordinate 26,986, forward strand.
AGCAGTGAAATTTGCCCACCAGTAAGGAGTGACAGCACGGAGAACGCTTTGCCGACAGCTGAAGTGCAGGCCTCTGATCCGTGGAGGGCTTGGTCACCTGGGAAAAGTCCTTCCCCTACTCCCCGTGCCTTAGTTTCCCCACTGGATGAAGTGAACACTGCACTGGAGTCTCCAAGGCCTGGATGAGACTGTGGTCCAGGCTGGCTAGTCACAGCCCTTTCCAGCCGTCAGGGCCACTCCAGAACCAGGCTGGTTAGAAGCCTGCCCCCTGGGCCTTCTCAGCCTGAGGTGGAAGTACTCCACGCCAGCACTGCGCTCCCGCCCCACTCTCCACCTCCACCCAGTAAGGACATCAGCCATCTGGGGCTGCTCTGTCAGTTGGAAGATAGGTCTAGCTTACACCTGCAGCAGGGAACACTGATTAACTTATTTTGCATCATTTTGCATTACCTGGCTCCAGGGCCTTCAGCTTGACATGCAGATTTATGTAAAAGAGACCTGACATGCAAATGAGCCAGGCCTACCACTTGTTTTCATAACGGGGAGCGTTGGTTGCATCGCTGGTTCCTCCAGTCCAGCTCTTCTTCCCACACCCCACTGGTTCTCACCACAGAGCGGTCCATCACCCTGCACTGCCTCTGCTCTTCCCTGAGCCGAGGCCAGGCAAGAAGTCAACCAGACTGCGGGGTCAGAAGGAAGGAGGAGGCTGGAAGCGATGCTTCCCCAGGGAGTTTCTGGCTGAGTTACTTGTGAGAATCAGAGACAATGGAGAGATGGACAAACACACAACAAAACACACAGAGGGAGAGAGAGTCGGATTCAGAGGGGCCGGGAGACAGGGCTGCGCACAAAACAAGCACAGACAGGAGAGCCAGACGGATGGACAAAGAGCAGACAGAGATGGCACAGAGTCCGAGAGGGTGAAAGGCAAAGAGAAGCAGAGACAAGAGACAGGAGAGATGGGGACACAGCAGGGGGTGCTGACGGAGGGGGCGGAGACCAAGAAAGGAACAGATTTCAGAGTTGCTGTGGAGGAAGAGGGGAAGATATAGCAACAGCCTGGCTGTGGGGAAGGAAAGTGAGGGAGGAGCTGGTGACAATGACAGCTTGATGTTGGGGAGTTGAGAAAAGGAGTGACAGGTGGAAGTGACTGGAGAGGCCTGTGAGGAGAGACCCAGGAACTGCCCCCTTAGAAGCGCTGGTGGCGGCTTGGCTGCCACAGGCAGGCAGGATCGCCGCCACTTCCTATGCCCTTGATCGTTTCCATCCACCTATATTTACACACACGCATGTTTTTAGACATGCACATACATAAAGCACGCAGGCACACACTGGGTAGAAGAAAGCATTCTGGAGCTGTCAGGCTCTAGGAAGTAAGTTTGAGGGGTTATCTAGGACAGCATCTGTTGTAGAAGGAAGAAGGTCATCTCTTCCTCTGGGGTCCAGAGGAAAGTCCACACGCTCCCTCCCACGCTGGCCCTGGCCCCTTCCACAGCCAACACCTCTGATGCCTGGACGCTCCTTCCGCACTTGCCCAAGCCAACCTCCCCAGGCTCCGTCCTTCGTCCTTTGAATGTGCTCAATTTGAACACGAAAGCAAGCAAGCAGACAAGTCAAAAAAGAAAGGAAAACCTTCTTGTTCCCACAGCCTCTTTGGTAGGGAGATTGACTTTGTGGAAGGAGGGAGCTGAGTGTAGGCCCTGGGTGGGTGGTCTCAGAGTGCAGGGTGAGAAGGCTGGGAAAGCTTCCTGTGGCTTTTAGATAATCTCCTCTTCCCCCACACAAGAGCTCCAAGGAGGGGACAAGCAGGAGGGGGCATTTCTTAAAACCTAAGGTGGCGCTGTTGAAGGTCCCCTGGGAGATCCAATAGCCCAAGCTCATCATTTTACGGGAGAGGGAACTGTGACCTAGGAAGTTCCAGCACAGAGTTAGGCTAAGAGACGGTTCACTAAACAACTATCATTTCTCCCAAATTGCCCCTTGGCATCGATGACCTTTCCCCTCCTTTTCTGTGATTCCTCTGCCTTGCCCACAAGTTAGAGACAGATGAACTTCACACATATTTTGGAAGTGATGGGCACAGGCCCTTCTGTGCATTTTTCAATGATACCCTAGGAATACCTAGAGCTCAGCTTGAGTCGAGTTTACCATCTTACCAGCTAGTACCTGCCAGTGCCCCAGCAGGTAAAGCTAACACAGCTCAGCCCAATGAAGGTGTGTCCTGTGAGCCATAGGATTCCGCCTGGCAGAGATCTGCCTTCAGGTGGGGTCTCCAGGAACCCAGGTCACCTCTGGGAACTGCCCTCCCTCACCGCACAAACACACATCTAGAACTGAGGGTTACTTCCTCAGACTCGCATTTCTGCCCGACCTTGACCTGGTCTACTTGTTTCAGCCAGAGGTCACCCAGCTCCACTCTGGCCAGCCTGAAGTGTCACCTTCATGTTAATCTCTAGTCCTGTGGGGTTTTTGTTTGTTTTGTTTTTTACCTCTTGGAGTGAGGGATTCTTTTGAGAACATGATTAAGGCTGTAGAGGTTCTCCCTACAATAATGTCTATATGCACAAGGTTTTGCATACGCCGTCTGGAGATTCCCGGACTCTCTGAGGCACTCAGAACAAGATAGACCACAGGGTCCTCCTGGCATCTACAGGCCTTAGGAGACCAGTGTCCGTGTGTGAAGCCCCAGGACCCCACCCATTTCAGAGGCAAACTGTAGCCCTGACAACGTGGCATTCTAGAACACTTCCCACAGAATATCTTCTTTCCTTATTTCTATCTCAAGATAGTCCTTTCTAGGCAGCTATTTTCTTTTATTTCTTTCTTCTCTTTTTTTAAAAAATTGATTTTATAGAGAAAGGAAGGGAGAGGGAGAGAGAGAAACATCGATGCGAGAAACATCAATCGGCTGCCTCCCATACATGCCCTGACCAAGGACCAAACTTGCATCCTAGGTATGTGCCCAGACCAGGGGTCGAACCTGCAATCTTTTGATGTATAGGATGATGCTCCAACCAACTGAGCCACACTGGCCAGGGCAAGGCAACTCTTTCTTCCACATTAAAAGTCTGATCTAAGATACCAGTTATCTCCTAGCTACACATCAAGGCAAGCTCGAATGTCACGTAATCCAAAACTCATTTCTACTGTCCCTTACATTCTCATTCTCTCTCTCCATGCCCCCGGCTCCCCCTCTCCAATAGCACCCAACACTCAGTCCATGCCTTTGACCTCTTTTGTTCTATTTCAAGCCAGGGCTCAGCTGAGCACCAGATCCTGAGGTGGTTCCAGAGGATGAGCAGAGTAGGTGCTATGCTCTCAGAGAGTTGAAAGTTGGTAAGTCTTGTTCCCTCGCCAGCCAGGGGAAACCATGGATGGTCATGTGCTCAGAAAAAGGGCCTCCGAGGGCAAGAGTGTATGGGAGGAGCAGAAAAGCCAGAGAACGAGGAGGGGGTGGGGGGAGCAACCAGAACAAGGATTCTCTCTGTAGATTCCAGCCCCTGAGCTTTATCCTGCCCCACCCACCCCCACTTCTCCTTTCCCAGGAGCTGGTGATAGAAGAGGTTGTGAACTCTAGGCTCTGGGCCTGCCTAGAGACCCTGAGAGGCCTCTGTGTGAAGGGGTAATGATGGGAAGGCTGGAATCCCTGGGGGGCCAGGGCAGGGTAGGGGCATGGGAAGTTCTGTGTGGAAGGCCCAGGACTCAGGGTGGGCTGGGGCTCAGGAGAGTGAGAGCAGGCCCTTTGCCAGAGAGGGTCTAGCCAGCCCATGGGGTGGCCCAGGCATCTAAAGTGCCTTTAGATGGAGAAAGCTGCTCAGTCTCCCCCGGAAATCAGGAAATTGAAACCCAGACAGCTGATTATGGGGCTAGAGGAACAATTTCAGAGGAAAGATGAAAAGGACGATGGCTCAAGAGGGAGCAGAGCAGATGAGAGGGAGCTAGGTGCAGGTGCAGGGCTGAAGGGGTTGTCTGCAAAGCCCCTGTATCCTGATCCTGGACGGGAGGGCTTCTGGGGGTGGAGGTAGGAAACTTGCTGAGGTGGAGTCCCTGGGCGAAGGTCTGAGGGAGTGAGGTCAAAGGCTGAACACCAAGGAGGTCTGAAGATCATGAGAGAGCTCTGAGAAGGGAGAGCAGAGGCTAGGGGTAGAGCCTAAGCCCAGATTTTCAGTCCAGGCAGGGCCATCAGAGCGGGGACCTTGTGACGGGGGATTGGTCTTCTCAACTATTCCTCTCCTCCAGGCCTAGAAACTCTAGCCTGGAATCTTCTGGCTAAGCAAGAAAGACAAGAAACTGTATGGGGGGTGGGTTATCGCTAGCAGAATGTGTCAACAAGGCCAACCTGGGCTGGAAGGGCAGGGACAGAGGCCATTGTCCCAGGAGACCCTAGGTTGAAGGACGAAGAGAGTCCTGGGTAATATCCTTGTGCTGCTTCAGGTCTGGACAGGAGAGTCGAGGCCGGAGGACAGATGGGACTCAGGCAGAGACTCTGGTGGTTCCTCTGCTCTGCTGTCTGCTATAGTCACACATGTGCACACACACACACACACACACACACACACACACACACACCCCACTCAGCCACACTTGCTCTCTCATTCTCTCTCTCTCTCTCTCACACACACACACATATGCTCGTACGCACATATGTACTTAAACATACATTTAAATAACTTGCAGACGTATATTAGCAAAAACATTCCATCTGGGCTGGGATTTCTCTCATTGCTTTGAATTCCCCTGGGTTTGAACTTGGAAAAAAAAATAGGAAGAGGCAAAGATTTGACTAATGTTGGGTTAAGGTTTTTTTCTTACCCCTTTCTTTCTTGGTTACTGACTGCCAAGAATTTATGTTTGTAAAAGGAAAAGAATTAACTGTGTTGATTAAGAGGCAAACTCCCTGGAAGTGTTCTCTGTTTAACCCTTTGGTACCGTCTCAGCAAGACACACTGGGGTCCAGCAGAGGCCCAGAACCTTCCAGAAGGGCTGACCCTCCCCAAAGGGAACTTAGGGAACTTGGCCTTCTGGTGTGTGAGTGTTTGAGTGTGTGTGTCTGTGAGCAGATGCATGGGTAAGTGGTGTGAGAGTCTGTGTGTGAGTGTGGATACTGGGGGAGGAGTGTGTGCATGTGTGTGAGTGTGCTCACGTGGGAGTGAGATTGGTGACTGCACGTGCATGTCTCTCTGCAGATATGGGGGATCTGGGAATGTTTGCAACCTGCTGGCTGCATGGAAAACCCCAGGAAGGTGAGGTGACCTTCCTTGTGACCAAACTAGCGGGAACTGATATGGCAGGAGCAGGGGCCTGAGGAAGGAGGCAGAGGCACTGCAGGTGGAAAGGCTTCAGCTGAGGAAGCAGGTCCTTCCCTGATATCTAGGGGCTGTTACCACAGGCCGAGCACAGCCTAAGGCTGACCCTGGCTATCGGCCAGTGTTCTGGCATGGGAGTGGGGTGGGAGGCGGGGGCCATTATTCCTCCTTCCAGCTCAGCCTGAGTACCCACCAAGGGAGTCCCATACTTTTTTTCTTCTTCTAAAGCCTTCCCGTCCCTTAGCTAGACATTTGAGGGACCCTCTGAGAAAAGGGGGAGTTGGAGCTGGGCTGGGGTGTCTGACCAATGCATATGCATCCAACCATACAGGACATATTCCTGAGCCCTCCCTTCAGCCTCACTCCTCCAGGACTTGAATAGGAGACTGGAGTCTGCGCTCCTTGAAGACCAAGGTGCTGTCTGTCTCCTTCACCCTGAGTCTCCTGTGCCTAGCACCGTGTCTTGCATATAGTATGGGCTCAGCCAGGATTTGGTTGCCTTCAACCCCAGGGCATACTAGCACAGCATCAGACAAATAGTAACCATCTACTACATGCTGAATGAATAAAAGAGTAACGAATGCATGGTAACTATTCAAGAACATAGACAGAGTAAGCCAGTTGTGGCTATAAGATTGTTGAGGGTTAGATTACAGAGAAGAGACTGTGCCATCACAGCAGGATAGAGAAGAAAGGAGGGAAACATTTACTGAGCACCTACTGTGTGCCAGCACTGATGCACCATCTGGGGGTCATTATTTCACTTCCTCCTCGTCTTCATCCTGTGAGGGAGGGGTACTTCCATCATCTGACATATCAGGAAATTGAGAGTAAGAGAGGTTAGGTAATTTGCCCAAGGTCACCCAGCTGGTATGGGTTAAGCTGGGATTCAAACCCAGGTTTCTCTGAGCCCAGAGCTTATGCCTCTCCCACTGTGCCATTCCACAGAGGACATGCGTTCGGGGCTGAGTTTTGAAGGATGAGAGGTATGTGGCTTTGTAGAGAAGGATCTCAAATCTAGGCAGGGGTAAGGGTTCCTGAGAAGGCTGAATGCTGGCCAGCTTGTGCCATGAGTTTCCATAAGCTTCCATGTGACCAGGGAGGGGGGCAAGAAGAGAGCCAACACGCAGGCGCAGTGCAGCTGTGGAGGAAGGCCCAGAGCAGGCGGCAGCCAAGGAAGGCCTTCAGGAGGAGAGCTGAGGCTCACTCTTGAAAAGGCACTGGGTAGGACTTTCAAAAGGAGCCAATGCAGATATAGGACACGTTTAATATTTTTAAAAAGTTTTTGTTTTTCAATTACAGTTTATATTCAATATTATTTTGTATTAGTTTCAGGTGTACAGCATAGTGGCTAAACAACCATGTACTTTACAAAGTGGTTCCCTTGATATTTCAAGCACCCTCTGACACTGTACATAGTTATTATAATATTACTGACTATATTCTTTATGCTGTACTTTACACCCCCAGGACTGTTTTGTGACTGCTAATTTGTGGTTCTTTATCCCTTCACCTTTTCCACCCTCTTCTGGGTATATACGTAAAGAAACCCAAAACACTAACCCGAGAGAACACGAGCGCCGCTGCGCTGATAGCGGCATTGGTTACCATCCCCAGACACGGAAGCAGCACAGCTGCCCATCAGTGGACGTCTGGATTGAAAGAGCTGTGGTACATTTACACAATGGAATATTACTTGGCCATGAAACAGAATAAAATCTTACCATTTGTGACAGCATGGATGAACCTAGGGGGTATAATGCTGAGTGAAATAAGTCAGAGAAAGACAAACACCACATGATTTCACTTGCATGTGAAATCGTATGGTATTTGTACAGCTGGATGTAAAATATCTCATTCTTACAACAAGGCTGTGCAGTGGCTCCTACTGTGATCCCCAAATACTGAAGAAGTGGAGACCCAGAAAGGTTAGGTAGCTGCCAAGGCCACAGGGCTGATTGATGGCTGTGAGTGCAGACTCTGCTTTCACAGTCTTCGCTGATACCAAGAAGGGCGAGGGTGGCCATGGAGGGCCCTCCACTCGGAGGAGTCAGCCTGAGCTGGACGGGTAGGCTAAGCCTGTGAGTGTGACCCGGACCTGGCTAGAGGGACGAAAGGGGTTAAGTTAAAGAAAAGACTTAAACCCAGGCTGAGGACTTAGGAAGTCATTTGAGGCTGGGGAACACTTATGACTGGGCACAGGGACCAAATCTCTGATGGTCTAAACCTTCTCCGTGCATGTGGAGACCTTGTCTCTGCTTCAGGGACCTTGGGGTTCATCAAGCCTGCCCAGCCCCCATGAGGGAAGCCCCAAAGGGCTGTAACAGTGTGGGTTATCCCTGGGCTTCTTCCCTTGGAGAACTCTAACCTATTTCCTCTCCTCCCGCTGCCTCACCTGTATGCAAAGAATCCAAGCCAGAGACAGCAAGTGGCAAGTGGGCCCTCCCCCGGGGCCTTGCTCTTGTTCCTGCTACACACCTGATGTCCCGGGGGGCTGCGCACATCACTCCCTCTGTGGTCTCCTTCCTGTCCCCTCCTGGGAAGGGACTTTCAGCCTCTTGGTAACTCAGTTCTGACTTTTCTCTTGTTGGTGAGGGGCTGCCACCTCCCAGCCACACTCCTCTGTGGTCTGGACGGTGGGTGTCACTAGCTTACAGCAACCCATGCCTCTGTCCAAGCCATGGGCTGATGGCAGAGGGCAACTCCCACACACTGTCCTGTCTCATAGTTGCTGTTTTTTTAAATCCTCACCTGAGGACATTTTTACCTTGCTTTTATAGAGAGAGGAAGGAAGAAAGAGAAAGAGAAACATCGATGTGAGAAAGAAACATCTATTGGGCCTTCACATAAATGACCCAACTGGGGACTGAAACTGCAACCCGGGTACGTGCCCTGACCAGGACTCAAACCTGCAACATTTGGTCCCCAGGACGATGCTCCAACCAACTGTGCCATACCAGCTAGGGCAGGTCTTAGAGTTTTAATGTGGGGTTGTTTTTTTTTAAAGAGGAGTGCCTTATATCAGAACACTAAGAGATGTTTTCTCAAAAACCCATGCTCAAGAAACACTTTCTACCCAGCTTTGGAACTTTGGGTTTCGGGGGAACTGGCATCCTGAGATCCCCCTACAACTTTCCTCACAGCCACTGCAGAGTAGTCTCCAGCCATCATGTCCTCACCCCTCTCCTGGGCAGGAAATCATCTAAAAACATACTCTTGAAACATCCCCTTGAACTGCCTCTTATCTTGGTTCAACACCTGTAGTCACTAAGCATTCTCGCCTCCTCAGCCTGTGGGACACTCCTCACATCAGCCCTGTAAAGCAGGCAGCTCGGAGATTATTAGGCCCATTTTACAGATGAGGAAAATTACGTCCTATGGTTGGTGAGTCACATCAGCCTCACTGTTAGGTTTCTAGGCAGTGGGACCAGAAGGTTCTGGTAGCTGAAGACTGGGAAGGAGGAGGATGAGGGGATCTGGGCTCATGCAGCTGAAGAGATGGAGGAATTGGAGGGACGGGTGATTGCAGATTCTCTGTGACCAGAAAGTCTCACCTTGAGTCACCTGCCTTTCCCTGGGCTAGACAGCAGAAGCCTCCCCGCTGAGCAGCGGTGAATCACTCCCCAGTATCATGGTGCTCTTAGCAGGCCTCCCTCCAGGCTTTCGTAGGATCTCACTCAAGGTCCATTAGGCAGTATCTGTGGAGCCTTCTTGCGCAAGGCCCACATCTAAACAAGAGGAGGCATTTGAAAATTATTCATGGAAAAAGTTCCCCATGAACAGCACTATAGGGGCAGTGACAATAGTAATACCCAATTACATAACAGCTCTGACAATTACCTCATGCATTTATGTAGCACCTGCTTCCAAAGACCTTTAGGCACCTTCTGGTTTATTAGGCTATTTGATCTCATAAAAGTCCCACAAGTGGGTGATGACAGTTATTATTACCATTTTATAGATGAGGAAACTGAGGCTTAGAAAGGTGTTGATTTGCTCAAGGCCTTACAACGAGAGTGGGGAAGTAAGCCTGGGTCTGTTTTGTTTCTCCAAGTTTCTCTAGGTGTTTCATGCGAGGGACTCTCTTTTGGTGTCTACATTCCTATGAGTAAGGTGTGGACAGAGGAGGTGACTGGCAGCAGGCTCAGAGAATTTTCCTGCACAAGGTCACTCAGAAACAATGAGTCAGGCACCCTTCTATTGAGGTCATTTTCCTCTTTCACTTCCCCAAACAGTTGTTGGGGAGTGAGCTCGCTTGCTGCCTCTTCTCAGACCAGGAGGTGTGGGGATTCGCACAGTTGCCCCTGAAGGTTACAGCAGTAGCCATGACCTGAAAAAGAGGTCAGCAGTTGTACCCTGAGACTCCTGACCTCCTGCCCCTCTCAACCCCAGCCAGGTGTGGGGTCCTCACTATCTGCATCTGTCACAAGTCTGCAATGGCTTCCTGACCTGTTTTACCATTCCCATTCAATCCTCTCCATGACTGATCTTCCTAAGGCTCTCCCCACTCCTGAGAGTCAGTGGGTTCCCATTACTTCCAGCCTCAGCTTGGCATTCAAGGCCCTACCCAGTCAGGTCCCAGACTGTCTTTCCAGCCTTGGCTCCTCTCCCTCGTCCTTCTCTACAAAACGCTGTCTTCATCCAAGACTACAGAACTTGCCTAAACGTGCTTTGTGTTTTCCAATTGCACTTCTGACTGTCACATCACTCCCCTGGCTGGGAAAGCCACTCCCATACTTTCTGCCTGCTGGATTTCTGTCCATCCTTCAAAAGCTACAGCGAATGTGGCCTCCTTCACGAGGACCTCCTTCATTGCACTACGAGGAAGTGATCTCTCCCTCCTGGGATGTCTCACCTGGTATATAGTTCTCTGCTTGTTGTGGTGATGGTGTAAAACTTTGGATGTTTGCAAAGCTACAGAGACTGCAGAATTCTGCAATACCGTGTGTGTGTGTGTGTGTGTTGGTATGAGAGACAAACACGGCTAGGTAGAATACCTCGACACAAAGAGGGGATTGAACGTTTATTGGGTTTAGAATGTGTCGATCATGTTTGCTCTGCCAGCGACCAGAGAACCGGCTGCCTCCCTCGGAGGACAGAGAACACTCACTGTGGAGTCTATAAACACAGCTGGAGGAAGAAAGACTGGCGAGAGGGAGGATGTGAGTGAGTGTGCATCGCTCATTTACTCTACTCCAGGCGCTGTGTCAGAGAGGAAGTCTCACATGAACACTGAGCTCACATAACCCTCACAACAGCTCTGACAGGTAGGGACTATTGCCCGCACTGTGCTGAGGGTCAGATTCCTCAGGAAACAGACTCTGAGGGGAAGGCCCTGGGCGCAGCAGGTTAACTGGGGAACACTCATGGAACAACCGCTGTCAGAGAGTCAAGGAAGCAGGATGGGTGGAGGGAGTGGCTGTGCGGCAGCGGGGTTCCACGAGGCCTTGGCCATTCCAGGGGGCAGGCTGAAGCTTGGGTGGCCCTTCAAAGGTGTTCCCCAAACCAGGCAAGGGGTTGAGTCATTGGACCCCCCTGGGAAGGGGCATAACTGAAGCAAGACAGCTCCCTTCAGCCAAGGGCACTTCCTGGGGAGGGACAGCACCCACTGCACGGAGAACTCGGGATCTGAGAAGCGCTGCCCAGCACGCAAGTAGAAGGCCTAGGGATGAACCTCAGGCCGGTCTCTGTCCTGAGACACCAGGTGGCTGTCATGTCATCTCAGGAGTCAGCCTGGTCACCCTGAGCCCCAGAGGCATTTTCAGGCAGACCACACCCAGAAAGTCCCCCCTGGAAATCACCCCATGAAGAGAATGATCTCCTCTTTTCTGAGAGATCTCTGTAGATCTGATGTCAAATAACGGCAGTGAAAAGGCAGCTGTTGCTGAGCTAGTTACTGATGTTTTCTGTTGCTATCTGCTTCTTACTCGCACTTTGGAAACTTTGTTGGTGGAATCTAAGTGTGATATTCAAAATGTTTCACAACCAGGAAAACACTGAAGGCGGTCGGAGTGCCAACATTCTGAATCCCAGCTGAACATGAATTAGATCTGGTGGGCTCTGGAAAAAAACGGCGTGTTTCCCCCGAGTGCCGTGTGCTGGGGAAGAACCCTAGAAGGACTTTCTTCAGAAAACAGAGCTGAGAGAGGCCGTTTTCCTGGTTCAACTGGGCATTTCATTCAGCATCCAAGGTTGGTTGAGGTAGTAGTAATTTATACTGTACACTTTGCCATTTTGCAAGGACTGTGTCTTGCTCAGCTCTGTAGCCTTCCGTGCCCAGCACAGTAAAATTTGTTACATGAAATCTGTGTGACTCTGGGCAAGGCACCACCCTGCTCTGTACCTCAGTGTCTTCATTTATAAGATGAAAGGTTTCCAAACCCTGTTTCTCCTTGAAACAGGAGAATCTGGTGAAGGCCCCTTAGGAGAAGGGAGGTGAGTGGGCTGGGCCCAGGGCCTCCTATGCCACTTTAACCAAAGCAACTCCTCTTGTATTTGTTTATGCTTCCATTTGGTTTCACTTAAACCAGCATTCCTCAGCTAAAAACAAAGCCTGGGAACCACCAGGCTGCATATGATATATGAGGTCCCTTACACACAGCTCTGACATGCATGAGTATGAGGGAGCAAATAGACAAATGGACAAATGACTGACTGCCCAACTGACTGATTGAATGAATAAACAAATGAATTATCTCTTTTGTGCACCAAGCTAACATAGACCAGTCCCTGGCCGTACCCATTCCTGGAGCAGATGTCCAGCTTCCCCAGTTTAGTCTGGAAACACACACAGGGCTGTATCAGAGCCCTCCCGATGTTCTGTCCATTGCAGGATTCTGCCTCCACCACAGCCACTAGCACGAGGCCTCCTCCTCCTTCCATGCACTCCAGATGCCACCAGACTAAGCTGCACTTGTCTTCTTTGACTCTCCCAATACGTTGACTCAGCTGAAAGAGATACTGACAACGGCAGCACGAGTAACTGGCGGGTTTGGCAAAAGAATCATTGCGTTTTCTCAGTGTGCGTCTCAGGGTGTGGCTCAAGGTCTGGCTTGCTCTGGCTCTTTCCATCGCAGGGAAAGGGTTCCCAGTTTTGGCCCTGCCCTCTCTCCTGCCATCACTCGGCTCCTGCCTCTCTTCCTTTCTTCTTCTAAGGCAGTGGTTCTCAATGTTGATGGCTCACTGGAACTAGGGAGACTTAAAAATTACCAGTGCCCAGAGATTCTGATTTCTTCGGTTGGGGTGTGGCATTGCCAATAGGATTTGAGAAAGCTCCCCAGGTAATTCTTAAATGCGGCCAAAGTCTAAGGACATAAAACAGGAATTCCAACTTCAGCCTAAACCATTTCCAGCCACAGGATTCAGATATTTCTGTTGGATTTGGGGAAGTGTGAGGCATAGGCATCTATTAGCAGTGGGAGGAAGGCAAGGAAAGAAGCGGAGGGAAGAACACCACAGCCCTGCCCACTCCCCTAGCAGCTGGGTCCTGGGGACAGAGAAGTCGAAGGGGCTATTTTCAGAAGGGATCCTCTAAGACTCAGAGTGGTCAGTACTGTTTGGTGTCCAGGTGATAGTGTGTGACAAGTTCGGGGAGGAGCATAGGGCACCAGGAGGTTCCAGTGCATGGACACCAGGTGGATAGTGGGGCCGTTTAGGGAGCTTCGAGGCAATGCCCTGGGCATGGCCCAGCAGCGTTCTTACAGGGCACACCAGCATCAGAGAGCACACTGGGTGGGGAAAGGGAAGCTTTGGTGAGACAATGCCTCCACTCTCGCCGGTGGTCTTGTTCATGAACACATGCGGGCACTCCGAAGGGGTCTCCCAAATCACAGCATGAGCCTGTGGTGGATCGGGGCAAACAGCATGAAATCTGGTGATTTCATTGATGGGAACCTACCTGGACTTACAGGATGGTGAGGTCTGGGGACACTTGGGTCACAGATTCAAGCCACGGTAATGAAACCGGTAGTGGCAGTGGTGTGGTGAGGTACAACAGAGCTTTGCCAAAGAAACAGACATTTGCCAGCCTTCCCTGAAAGTCACCCCGGTTGGGTCAGTCCCCATGAACAGATTTTACTCCGTGCATGAGCTCACCATACAATCAGTGTCTTCTGGACTCAAGGCTTTTCTGTATGCATGTTCTCAATGCGAATTATTTGCTTTTCTTCCTGTGCAAGTCCTTTCACTCTCTTTCTTTTTAAATCACATTTTCTCCTAAATTAGAAAACCTCTTTAATTGTTAGCAGGAGCTGGGGTTCTGCTCCTTGCATGGACAATATCATTAAACACTGGAAAATAAACAAACTGGAAAAGTTTAAGACATTTTCAAACCCTTTGCTTCCCAGAGGGCGTCTGGGGCCCTGGGCAGGACAAGGTTCTGCTGGCCTGGGTTTACACTGTGTTGATGACTTGACCCCTCCAGCTGTGAGAAACCAAACTGACAGCAGGGTTGTTTTTACTAAACTTTCCAGGATTGCAAACTTGATTTGGGAGGCATTTGCGCTGATTTGCGTGGAGGTCTCCAGCGGCTGCGCCGAGCTTCCTCCTTGGGCAGAGTGCATGATGGGAACGGGCCAGTGGCTCTTGTAGCTGACAGCTGTTGTAAACCATCGCTGTCCTCCACAGCTATTCCACAGGGCTGGGGGAGGAGAGCAGAGCCATGGGAGGGGGTGGTGTGTGAGAACATTTCTTTCCATCTTGCTGAAATGTGAGTCTAATGAAATGATAATGAGGTTGTGGCCTTTAAGCTCCATTGAGCTTCTTGCCGCATTGTAATTTTACCCAGAGTGGGGCTAGTTTTTGAAATGATTAAAACTATCGATTCCTAGGCCTGTGTGGCTTGAATTGGAATTCATTAGGGGCCCAGAGGTGAGGGATAAACATTTCTCTCTCGTTCAGCCAGGAAACAGACCCCATCTTGTGTGTGTATCCTGCCTGCCCACCCACCTCTCCAGGAGGACCCCTGGCAGTGCTGGCGGACAGATGGGTCCAGCACCCAGAGAGCCACAACGTATGAAAGTCCCAGCTGTGAGTCCCAGCCCACTTTCCAGGGACCTCTTCCTCCTGTTGGAGGACGAAGTTTTCAGTGTTCAGTCTTGGTCTTATTTGCTTATAGGCATTGTAGGCAAAATGTCTTCTCTGTGAAAAGAAACACACAGAAAAACTCCAGGCGAACACTGGAAGGAGAAACTCCAGCTGCAAGTGGTGGCTGGCAGCGTGGCCTGAGCTTGGGTCTCCTGCCTGCCATCTTTCTCCTCCCTCTGGTTTTTGTTGTCACCCCCGCGCTGGCTCCCAAGAGCCTGCGACTACCCCTTTCAAGTTCTCTAGAGCTGGAACAGCTTGGCAGCTTAACAAACAACCTTACTTTGAAAACAGTATGGAGGTTCCTCCAAAAATTAAAAATAGAAGTACCATATGATCCAGCAATTCCACTTCTGGGTATTTATCTGAAAGAGATGAAAACAGTAACTCAAAAAGATACATGTACTCCAACGTTTATTGTAGCATTATTCACAACAGGAGGCATGGAAATAACTTGTGTCTGTTAATGGATGAATGCATGAAGAAGTGGGATATATATAACGGAATATTATTCAGCCATAAAAAGAAGCAAATCTGCCATTTATGACAACATGGGTGGACCTTGAGGGCATTAGGCTAAGTGAAACGAGTCAGACAGAGAAAGGCAAATACCCTGTGATGTTGTTTATATGCGGAATCTAAAACCAAAAACCAAAACCTGAACTGGGTGAAAGGGGTCAAAAGGTACGAACTTCCAGTCATAAAGTAAATGCCCTGGGATGTAGTGTGCATCATGGTGACTACAGTTAATAATACCGTATTGCATGTTTGCAAGTAGCTCAGAGAGTCGATCGGAAGCAGACTGGGGATTGTGTAGACGATTAAGGACACAGCTGGGATGCTGTCCTCCATGTGGGGCAAAGCATCTGGCAAAAGTTCCCTGGGGCCCCGTATCCTTTATTTACAGCCTCGCCAGGCAGCAGTGGTCATAAGAGGCACACGGCAATGCCTGTATTCAGACTGGAGCGTCTCGGGCTACCTTCAAGGGCGCACACACTGTGATCATGTGGACATTTGGAAACAATGTGATATGTTTTCAGTTTTCCTGCTTGCCTGTTAGCGTCCCCATCCTGAAGCCCTCTCTACACCAGGCAAGTGGTGTACCTTTCCTCTGACTTTCCAAAGCACCCCAGGCATCTAGGGTCCCCCGCACCACATTGTATTACTCCTCTCATCTTTTCTTTGTGTGGTCCCCACTAGGCTGTGAGCTCCTTGAAGGCAGAGTTTGCATTTTATTTCTTTTTGCATCCCATCGGCCAGCGCAATGACTGGTCTGTAACATACATGGGCAAAGGATTTCTGTGTGAATGAATGAAGAATCCCAGGTGGATGTCATTTGATTCTCAAAATACCCTTGTGAGTCAAGCAGGGTAGAAATATGAGCTCTGATAGAAAGAAAGAAAGAAAGAAAGAAAGAAAGAAAGAAAGAAAGAAAGAGGGGAGGGAGGGAGGGAGGGAAGGAAGGAAGGAAGGAAGGAAGGAAGGAAGGAAGGAAGGAAGGAAGGAAGGAAGGAAAAGAAAAGAAAGACAAAAAGGAAGGGAGCCTCCAGGAGGGCAGGGCTTGCTCAAGGTCACCAGATTCCTGGAGCCAGCGCCAGGGCTGTGCCGCAGTCTTGCAGCCCTGACAGAAGTGTGTGTTTTCTGCCCACACTTGCTCTGCGTCTCATACGGGCCCGGCATGCTGTTTAAGAGTCTCTCCAGAGGTGCCTCCTACACAGGTGGTTCCCAAGTGGTTCATGTCAAGGTTCCCTTTTATTTTCTCCCCCTGCCCCACCCCCAGCACCTGGGCTTTGAAAGACTTGGCCTAGCAAATGAACTGCGATTATGCAGTAATAATGACTCCATTTTCTCGTTTTTATTAATAAAAGACATATGCGACATGCCACTCAGAGCTTTCAGTTGAGAGAAACGAGTTTCCCCGCCAGGTGAATAGGATTCCCTCCAGAAGCAGACAGTTCGACAGTGAACAAACCACCTTCTCTGCTCAGGCTGGGATCACAGTGCTGCACTTGACAGCCCTTTCGATGGGCCTCCATCGAGCCGGAGCGGCCGTCTGCCCTGGGTCTTGGAAGTCAGAGGAGACAGGGGCCATTTCAGCTGCTCCCTGCTTGCTTTCCCATCCCGGCTGGAATCAGCAGACCCTGACTTCTGGAGAAGCGTTACTGCGATGTGTCAGCTGCTTCGGGAGAGCCCAGAGTGATGTATTCCAAGAGCTGTCAGGAGAAAGGGTTTACGGTCAGTTAGGAACTGTAAACTCCTTCCCATGCAACTGGCAGTGGAATTTTAATACTCTGTCTCCCTCTGTCTGGGCACTTCCTTCCACTCTTGGCCTGCTCCTCAATGCAGATGGAGCAGGCCTCATACTGGAGGGTCCCAGGGGAGGGCAAACGGCTTCTCTCGGTCTGAGTGCCACAACTGAAAATAGGGGCTGAAGCTCAGACAGGAGGCCAGGCTTCTTGCTGCCCCTGGCCTTGAACAGCTCGTTCTCCAGTGCTCTCTTCCCTTCCAAAGCAGGAGTTAGGCCCTACCTAGGCCTGAAGGGAGAGAGAGAGAAAAAGACCTCTAGTCTGGCTCCTCCTCCCTTCCTTTATTCGGGCAACAAACACTGAGGGGCTCTGGACTGAGCGCCCACTGTGTGCTGGGCAGGGAGCTAGGAGCTGGAGGACAAGAGGGTCACTGTCCTGTGGCACTCCTTCCTGCCGCTGTTCAATTCTGATCAATCCACAGAGTGGAAAAAAACCAAACAGGAAAAAGAGAGAGGAAGTAAGAGAGAGGGGGTTGCCAGGGGCAGAGGCACAGTCAGGAATGACCTCCAGGGGAAGCGAACTGGAAAGCCAGGTGCCCTGAGTGACTTGGGAAGCCCGGATCACCCTCATCCTGCACTAATGCCTCTCTGCCCTCTGCTGCTGTGCTCTGCAGGCATCGTGGCTGCCACGTGTGCACGGTATCTTCACAGTCTCTCTTTCTTGCCCAGACTTCACTTTTGAGTGTCAGATCCCCTCAATTCAACGATCTTTACCTGGAGGTCCCAAAGGCAAGCAAAGTATCCATGACCAGACTCACTGCTTTCTATTAGCTGTGTAATTACAATCTCTGACTTCCTCCTCCTCTACTAGACTGTGAGCAATTGGAGGCTCGTCCCCATGTCTTGATTACCTGTGTCCCTAGTGCCGAACCGAGTGCAGCCCCCGGTTCACGGTGGATATCCAGGAGTATTTGTTGAAAATGAGCAGAGCCGCTTCATAGAAGAGGCAGCTTTTACAGGATCAATTTCCCTGGTTTTCCCCTGACACACCTCTCATCTGTTTCCCCTCAAGAAAAGGCCATATCATGGCTGCAGCTCCCAAGATGGTTGTTTTTGTGGAATCAAAATGGAACCAGCGGGATCTCTCCATCCCACGGGGAGCTCCTTTGGCCGATTTGGGGTGGAAGGGCTATCAGGACTTGCCTGTGTGTCCTGAGTCATCAGCACAGAACTGGATTTGCATATGTTAATATGAAGAACTGGAGCTATTTAATGAGAAGCAGTGGGCCATGTGGGTGAGCGGAATTCCTCAGAGTATTTTTTTCAGATGTCTTAATTCACTCTCTTTGTTGTATTTCGGCAGATCCAGGTGTTTGGATTGAGTAGGTCCTGGTCCCCATTCCCCTCCCCCAAATCTCTGGAACTACAGATCTCTCTGGAGCTGCCTCCAAACTCAGCCTTCTGTCCAAGGGGCGTTGGCTGGGGGAGCATTCTGTCCACCTGGAAGCAACCTGGAGGAGATGGCCTGAGGGAGATGGGCTGAGGATGGAGGGTCCATGGCTGGGGGAGGGGGGTGCGGCTGGGAGGTGGATGTTCCTGAGCAGGGTGGGGAGGAGAGGATAGAATTCCAGAGACAAGAACCCTCTATGGAGACAGCCCGCTGGGCTTCCAGCCCTCCATCTGGGTTCCACTAAAAACACATTTTGCGTGTTTCTGTTGTTCTTAAGTCTGGGTTTATTTCCAGAGGAAAATTATAAAGAAACATCTCAGCCTTTATTTCAAAAGCAGCTTGTGCTTGGGTAGGTTCTCATTTGTCTGGCCTGCTTGACTTGGAGGTGAAAATAGGGGGCTGTGGTGGGGTCTCAGAAAGAAGAGGCCCTGGCAACCAAGGCTCTAGGCTCTGCTTGCTGCTGGCAGCCCAGGCCACTGGGTCTATCGCCAGTTCCCACCTTCCCACTGATAGAAATGTCAACAGACAGAAGGAACCCTTGGTGGTCTGAGAAAGAGAGCAGGGGACTGGGGAAATCACAGGGCAAGGAGAGATCTGCTGAGGCTGCCTCGCCTGGGAAATCTTCACAGAAAGGCATCCCCACAGGTACCTGAAAGCCTTCACCTCAGAAACCCAGGCAAAATTCAGCAGGTGAGTCTGGGTTTTGCCCTGACAAGAAGTCAGAGGTGACAGAGACCCATCTTGAGGATTCAGGTTCTAGTCCAGTCTGAGAATCCCCAAGGTTACTCAGAGCTCTTGAACTTGTGTCAGCCCACACCTCAGAAGTCCAAAGAATGAATGTCAGAGCTACAAAGGCCCTTATAAAGAGGCCTACCTACCCCACATGCTTTCATTTCCCAGATGAGGAAACTGAGAGTTATGGAGGGGAAGCTACCTGCTGAGGCCACAGTCAGTGGGTAGACTCGTCCTACCTCCCAGGCCTCCATGCCCTCCGGCACTTTTGTGCTATGCTGTTTATAAGGATGGATGGGTGGCCAGATCTCCATGGACAGACAAAGAGCTCTAATAAACATGCCTGTTCATGGACTCACACACGTGTGCACACAACAGGTAACTGACCCTCAGACTGTGTCAGGAGGGGTCAGCAGTACCTGCCACCCAGCACAACCTGGTTCTCTCCTCCAGGGTCATCTTGGACACTCAGGCTGCAGGCATATGCCAGGCGGAACTCAGGACACCATGGTTGAGATGGTCCTGTCTTTGCGCAGAGCTGGAATCAGACACAAAGAGAGAATTTGCAGCACAGGCCCTAGGCTCTGGCCTTCCTCCAACAGAGCAATTCTTACAGCACTCTCTCCCTTTTAAGAAGGGCCTCTACAATGACTGAAGTCGACCTGCTTAGGAAGTGCTTGATTTCCCCCTGGTGGCCATGTCTGGCATCTTCAGCCCCACTCCCCAAATCTTTAGTCCTTTCATTCATCAAATTTGAATCAAGCCCCTGCTGGGGGGCCAGGGAGAGGACTGGTCTGTAGAGGTAGGAAATTGACATGCAAGGTAACAGAATGCAGGTTAATTCGTGCTATTATAAAGGTAAGTGCTATTATAAAAGTAAGCTTAGGCTACAACAGAAGCTAAAAACGTAGGGAGGGGAGGGGGTGCCATCCCATCCTCTAGGCAAAGAGCGCAAGAAAGATTCCTCGAGGGGTGTGGGCTGACATACTTTCAGGACTATGAATAAGCAATCAATCATTAACATTCATTTGTCTAGGAGTCTACAGTTTATCAGAATATTGCACTGGCATTTCCTAGTTGATCCTACTAATAGTCCTACAAGTTAACATAAAATATCTCCATTTTATAGATGAAGCCACTGAGGCTCAGAGAGGCTAGGTGATTTGCTCCAAGTCCCATTCTTATAACTGGTTCTTACTGATTCCTACAGTTTCCAAGCCACTCCCACTGGACCAGATGGCCCGTGGGGAGGTGGGCACACCAGGCAAGGCTTGCAGGTGGGGGTTGTCCCCCACTCTGCCACTGAAGGGCTGGTAAATTAGGTGTTCAAACAACTAAGCAGCTCTCTCCCACCCCTCGGAGAGCAGAGCTCTCTTCTCCAGGAGCTGTGCAGTGATGCCTGGGGCAAAGGCAAAGGAAGAGCCAGGGCCTGCTGGCTATGGCACCGTCTCATGACAAACCTAGCCACAACGGACACGAGAGAAGGACACTTACTGCACTTTGCCACGTATAATGCACGTCCTTATTTTTCCCTCAAAAATTCAGGCAAAAAGTGCTCCTTATACACAGCAAAATGCAGTCATTGGTGCCAGGCATGTGGTTAGACACAGAGCTTCAGAGCACAGTGTGACAGTGAAAGGCCCTTCCTTGCTGGATGCGGTCCTCAGAGCCACAGTGGGGTTGGCTGGCTTCTGGGTGGGGCGCATCACTCTAGCAGGAGCCTCATCTTCCTCAGTGCTGTCCACTGCCAAGCACAGGCTGCAGGTCCCAGTGGGCTTCCTGCTAAAGAAGAAAGAAAATCTGGTGCAGCTATTTAAAAACAAGTGGAGCAAAGTGGCCTACAGTGGTAGGGCACAGCCCAGCCAGTGTCCGGGGAGTCACCCACCACAGTCACCACTGGGGACAGAGGCCTTGTGTTACTGGCCATGGGGTTGTGTATCCATTTGGGCTCCCTCTCATCCTCGTGCCCCAGAACTAGTTCATTATCAAGGGGTCCTTCCCAGAATGTCTCAGCAACTCCACAGCTGCCGCAGGGTCCCAGCCCCACCACTCTTTGCTTGGAAATCCACTTTGTTTCCCAACTCTGATCTCCACGGGCTCCTTTGACACGGCAGGACCTGTGCCTCAATCTCATCTGCTGGCTCCCTCAGGGTGGGTCTGGACCTCAGGATGACAGGCATCTCAGGGGGTGGAGGGGGTGCTGCCTCTGGGAAGGGGCTGGAGAAGGCTGAGGGGAAAACGCTGGGATGAAGGGAGCTCTCACTGTGGTTCATCACCAAGGCAGGCTGGAGTGAGAGGGGCTGTGTGCAGCGGCCTGGAGGACCAGCAGCGTGGACTTCTGCATTACTGTGTGTGTCAGCACCTAGGCGAGAGGTAATCTGAAGACTCTGCTGGGGCTCAGAGTCTCATACCTCCCTCAGGAATCTGGGTCTAGGTGTTTTCTAGAAAACTATAAAATGGAGATCCCAGGAAACCATGTGTTCCAAGGGCAGAGCTCAGTGAAGAAGGTCTTTTGGACCAAAGAAACTAGAAGGAGTGGAGACTTCAGAGTCAGTGAGCCTTCTGTGGCAGCCTCCTGTGGACTCAACACCGTGATAAGTACTTGCTCATATTTAATTCCATTTAACCATATTCCTATAAGGCGATGCAACTCAGAGAGGTTAAGTAACTGGCTCCAGGTCACAGAGCCAGTAAGTCACAGCACTAAGATTCAAACCCAAGCCTCCTGATTTCAGTGTGGGTTGTTATGAGACCAGTTTTTCACTTTGCTAATTTCTGGACAGATGTGGAGACTTCCATGAAAGAGTAAAATATTTGGGAAGCCACACATCCAAGGGAGGGGGTGTCAGGTATTTTTATGCAGGCAGACTGCCTCCACCATAGAGTGTGAGTGCCTGACAGCTCCGCTCTGTCCCAGGACATGGGCTCTCCACCACGTACTTGGTTTTGTCAGAGGTCCGTGGGACTGAATGTTCAAGGGCTCCATCACTCCCCAAGCATACAAATGTCTCTCCTTCATTTTTTCTGTTAAGCAGATTTAAAGAATGAACTAAGAACCTTGGCCACCATTAATTTCACTGTCTACCATTATTTGCATCTCTCTCTTTCTCCTCTCTCTCTTTTTTTTTGCTCAAGTCATTTAAAAAAGCCCTTATGATTCCTTTAATCTCTTTTGGTAGAGCGATTCCATTCTCTTCTAACCTCCTCTATCCTGAATGTCCCTCACCCCCACCCCCACCATGGAAAGCTTTAAATAATGCAGCAAAGTCTTGTTTCATTTCCTTTTCTCTGTTTCCAGATGGATTTTTCTCCGCAGAACATCCCTGGGAATCATCCTGTCAGATGCTTCACTGGATGTCCCCTGGTCTTTGCACTTGTCTATCCCTGTCTACCCTCCCCCTCCAGCTCCCCTGAAATTGCAATTTGCTGTTTTAATTATAGTTTCTCTCGCCGCACTTGAGGGGTTTTTCTCTTTGCAGTCCTTTACCTCGCTTAGATTTTAATCCTTTCTTTCAGTGCAGAGAATTCATTAAGATTTCTAGATTCCTCTGAATTTGCTTTCTCGATGATGAATAATTCTTCTCAGTCTATGTATGATTCTGACTGTTCAGATGCTGAAGCAAGTCGCTGAGCGGTAAGGTCAGTGTGCCCATGTGCACTAATGGCCTCATCCAAATGCAGATTGAATTGCCGCTCTTGAAACACGGTGTCCCTGCGTCTGTCTGGTTGCTGACTGTTTCCAAGACCTAACTGTGGCCTGAGGGTAGGTGGCCACATGCCTCTGTCTCCCTGGTCAGCCGGTGGGTGAGAGGTACTATGACTGTCTGTCTTTGGGGCCTATAAGTCGTTCCTTGCATGCCGGGCCAGCTGGCCTTGACTGCAAACCAGCTGGGTTACCTGCAGCTGTTTCCCAATTGCCCACTGGGCTCATGGGTTGAGCCTGCATCTGCAAATGAGTCTGGGCAGGAAGAGAACAGGGAAATGACCTGTGTGACTAGGAAGTTGATGAGGCCTCTATTTGAGGAAAGGACCAGAAAGCAGTTCTCCAACACATTCCAGACATAGACGCTAAGCTACTCATCACGGAGAGGAACTGCTTGAAACCTGCCACCCATCCTGTTTGGGCTCATAAACCTGCCCTGTTCTGTCCTTCAGGCAGGTATGTAGGTTAGTACTACTGAAGGTCATTTACTGTGAGAGAGTGTAAGCTTCTACTTGGAGCCTGGCTCAGTCAGAAACATGGGAGCTCCCGGTGACCTAAAAGTCCTTGGGAAAAGGCGATACACTTATAGCTGTGCAACCTGGGCTGGAACACATTACCCACCCACCCCCACGCCAACTGCTAGGCAGATTTGATACAATGTCTGCAAGAGGTCACTAATGGGCAACACTGATGCTGGTCATTGTTTCCTATCTTATTCTAAAAGGGATTTGAGGCAAGAGACCCAGCTGGGAAATGGACAAAAGAAGGAAGATTCTGGGGATTACAGTGGAAGATACCGTCTGGCATTGCCTCCAGCGGGGGTAAAGGAAGTAAGCATGAGGGCGGGCCCTGTACAGCCAGGTGAGAAGGGAAGAAACTGAGGCAGAGGCCCCACACAGCCTGGTTTTTGATGTTGGCATTTGATGTCTTCTTAATCGTATGTGAAATGTGACTATAAGCCCCTTTAGAAATGTTGCTCCTTTTCTTAATCTGTAAAGAATCAGCTGAATTCCCACCACAAGCTTTGAAATAAGTCTCCATTCCCGTTTCCAACCAGACTGCTGTTTCTCAGTCTCTCCCAGGCAGAGAGTCCAGAGTCCCCACTCCAGGGACACTTGACATGGTACCAGCGAGGACCACCTGAAGGGGGTGCTGCTCAGAGTGGTCTGGGGCCCTTGAGGGATGAGTGCACAGCACAGTGGGGATTTCAGCCACAGGGGGTGCAGGGAAGGCAGGGGCACACTTCCTCTGCTGAGGAAGGCACAAAGATGGGGGCAGGGTGGTTCAGTGGTTGGAGCGTCATCCCATACACCAAAATGTTGAGGGTTTGATTCTCGGTGGGGGTGCATACTTGGGTTACATGTTTGATCCCCAGTTGGGGCACGTGTGGGAGGCAGCTGATCAATGTTTCTTTCTCTCTCTCCCCTTCTTCTCTCACTAAAAGCAGTGAATATATCTTCCAGTGAGGATTACAAAAAAATGATGGAGGTGGGAGAGAGTCTGGCTTTAGGAAGATGTAGGGGTTTGTCTGTCAGAAGGGAGGGTCTCTGGAAAGGTGAAGTAGGAGGTGCTGTTAGAGAGAGAGTGGGGCCAGGTCCAAGGAGGTCTTCAGTGGGCCTGGGTGAAGGAGGCTGGGCTGTGTCCACGAGCAGGACCCTCCACAAAAGGCTTCCACGTCCAGGAAAGTTGCAGTGAAAATCAGATTTTAGGAGTATTTGCTGTATATAGAATAAACTGGAGGGTGGGGCCTGGCCAGGGAGGTTAGTAGAAGGGCTTTGCTCTGAGTCCAGCTTGAGAAGCGAAGGCCTGGATTAGCATGTGTGGTATAGAAATGAAAGAATACAAAATAAGTGAAATGGAAAAGAACAAGACAATAGGGTCAGGGAGGGGATAGCCCACGAGTGGGAGGATTTAAATGTTAGTAGGAGAAACATGCACCAGCAGAAGGCAACCTGGGTATTTTATGTTCCCAGACAAATTCCCAGGAGGGGGCTACTGAGTTAGGTTACTGATGTCGAGCCCTGCTAATTTGTGCACAAGAGCCGCAGAGAGATTCTCCACACACCTCGCCCAGGAAACAGCAGCTTGAGGTAGGTAGGGGTTAATGTGGTCGGCAAATAAACTGGAGATTAATCCTCAACAGTACTTAATGCAGGGTAAAATGTGATAAATTATTCACATCTCGCAGTGTAATAAGCAGGTTGAATCTGTGGCACTAGGCCTCTTGAGCTGTATGTTACACTTGGGTCCCCTTCTTATTCCTCTTATTTAATCATTTTCAGAACACCTGACTTAAATAGGTGTTTCAGCTCCCATTTTATTTTCCCCTGCAAAGTAAATTAGATCATACATTCATTTCATGACATTCTGACATTTACCATATTCTTACATTAAAGATAAGCATGATTAGAAAGCAAAGAGCTCAGTAATTAGACACAGGAGAAAGCTAAGACACACTTTTCCTAAGGTTGTCCCTTCTGGCCTTCATGGAAGAAGGTCTGTTCTACTGAGAGGCTTCAGAAAGCTCATTTGCATATGGGATATTCCAAATTTATGATTAATCAGAGGGAATTAAATCTGTTTTCTTTAGAGCTGACAGGGATTGTCTCTCTGGTGGAGTGGGATGTCTGGGTAGAGGTTCTCATAGCCCTCTGGGGTGTCTGTAAAATGTTCCGTAATGAATGGGGCTTTTGTAGCCAAGAGCCTCCCACTCATGGGCAACCCTTCAATGGCTTTAGTCCATGGCAGCTAATTGCCCAGAACAGTGGTGGGTTTGCTCTACCTTCCTCAGGCAGCCGCCCTCAAGGGGTGCAAACCTCTGTGAGTGGAGGATTCTTGGGGAGGAACCATTTCTATTACAGTCTCACTGTCTGTGGAACTTACAGTTGGTGGGGAAGTGCTAAGAAGCCACAGGGGGAGGAGGGTAAACTAAGGCATGACTGGGACAGAGGAGAGAGCATGGAAAGAAGAAAGCCCACCAGGAGGCAGTGACTAAAGACTCAAGCAAAGGAGAGACATGGTCGCTAGAGAAAGGCAAGCTGAGGTGGAACGGGTGGGGGTGGCAGGCAGGGTGCCGGGAACAGCCAGGGCTGGCAATGGCACTTTGGGAGAGAGAATTACAGCTCTCAGAAAGAAAAGAAAAGCCAGAAACAAGGCATGTGGGAAGAGGTCGACAAGAGGAACAGTGCCAGGAATAACATGGAAGGAAGTCTCTATCCCTAGCCACTCTGATGAACCGAGCTAAGGGTTATTTAGCTGAGTTGTTGTCTGTTCTTATCCCCAGTCTGCTTCTTTCTGTATAAGGCAGGATGCAGACACACACAGATATGTAGTTTCTGATTTCTTTATTGCATTGCTCTCTGCAAAGTACTTGGCAGAGGCAAACTGCTTGCTGCCTTCCCCACCCAGTGATGTTCTGGGCATGCTCCCCTCCTTCACTTCAACAGCCAGGCCACGCAGGGCATTTGCGATATTTAACTATGAGTATGAGACAGATGGGGACTATTAGGGTCTGTAAAATGCAAACTAAGAGGTGGGCTCTTTGTGTCTCAAAAATGGGGTTCCAGTGCCCTGGGCAGCCCATCCAGCAGGTCCAGTGAGATGTGAACCTGGGCCTGACCAGGAGTTGTTTCTGTGGGAGGGAGCTGGCATAGATAGAAGCGGCTGGGAGGTAGTGCTGGATGGAGCCTTTGCTTGTCAAGGGAAGGAAGGGCAGCCAATGTTTAGAAGCAAATTTCTTATGCATATTTAGCAATGACTATGGCAGTTCCAGATTTGGTTGGGGGAGGGCCTTGGTTCACAGGCAGCCCTCATTTCCCAGTGACTATGAAAAGCTGATAGCACTCCAATTTTTACTACTGAGACAAAAGGCACCTTTCGTGCACCAGAGAGGTGAAGCTGACTGAAGAAACCCAGCGTGAGGCTGGCGGGCAAGCCCAGAGCTCAGGAAACATCAAGCTGCAGCCCACGCTGAAACTGCTCAGAGCGAGAGGCGGGTGTAGCTGTCTGTGGGCAGCGGGCTTGGGCCTTGGCCCCGCCCCCACGGCCCACTTCCGGCTCCCTACGCAGGTCCATCGGAGATTTCCTATTAGCGTTACCTGGCATTAGCTGGCATAGACGGTGAGCCCGGATGTCCGCACCAGGCTCTGGAATGTTGCCTTTCCACCAGCAGCGTGGAAGGCAGGCCCCTGCCCAGGCTCCCCCGGGCCCCGCAGTGCTGAGGACAGCCCGGGGCAGGGCGGAAGCCTGAGACGGCGCCCCTTGGGCAGAGGGGCTGCCGGGCCACCTCGGAACACAAACAGAGCAGAAGAGCCGTGGACGGAAGAGAAAGTCTGCGGCATTCCCTTCGGCACAGCCCTTCTGACTGTCTTACTGAAGGTTTGTCGTTATTTCGTTTCGTCCACTCAGCGGAATCCATATTTATTGAGCCCACATTTAAAGACTGGCCCTCAGGGAGCTCCCGGTCCGTGAGTTCAGCCTGAGGAAGAGATGGGTAAACTAGTCATCTCGTCTTGAGTTCAATGCACGACAGGTTTTTGAACAAGGTAGGGCAACGACATAGAAGAGGGAGGAATTTTTTTTTTGAGGAATAAATAAATAATAAAAAACCAGCAAACTTTTCTTATGTTCTAGACCCAGCGCTAGAGCCTTCCACTACTGAACTCCCTCAATTATCAGAAAAGCCCAACGAGGCAGGTTCTGTTGCTATTCTCACTTTCCAGAACAGGAAACCGAGGCACGGAGGGTTCAAGGAAATGGACCCAAACTTACAAAGCTAGAAAGTGGGAAAGCAGACCTTGATGCCACTGCATTCAAATGACTTTCTAAGACGGTACACGGAAAGGAGCTCGCCCGAGGGAGAAGGCGAAGCCGGGCCGCTGGAGGGAAGAGCGCGCGCAAAGCCTGAGGTCACGCAGCCCGCCCGGCCACCACGTGCTGCCCCCTTCACGGAAACTCAAAGTGCAGGAGCAGGACGCAGTGCCGGTGGGGCCATGTGGGGCGGCAAGAGCGGGCAGGGACTGGACCGCGTGCGGTCTGAGAGTTTGGAGGTCATCTCTTTGTCACCCACTTGGAGGGTTCTCAGAGGGAGAGTCAGAGATACTGTTTTTGAAAGACCGCTCAGGCTGCGGGGATGAATTGGGGTGGAGGGAGCAGAAGAACAGCTGGAAGGTCATGTGAGAGTGAGCAAATGAGTCAATGAGGAACTGAACTAAGGCAGTGAAAAAGGACATGGTTTTAAAAATTTTTTGGGGAAGCTGACTCAACAGACCTTGGGGGTTGACTGAATGTGGAGGGGAGGAGGATGAGCCCTGGGCTTCTGACTGGAGAGCTGCTAGGGTCGGCGGGCAGGCTACAAAGAGCAGGTTTGTGGGAGGGCGACGATCGGCAGTCCAGGAGTTTAGTTTTGGCCACACTGCGTTGGGGGTGCCCGAGGGACTCCCAAGTACGCAGAGAGCAGCAGGCAATTAGATACACGGATCTGGGTGGCCGCTGGCCACCGCTCCGTCTCCTCTGCCGTCCTGCAGACAGCTCCTCACTGGGAGCACAATGACAAGAAACATTAGACGATGGAATCTGGAGTTGGCAAGGCTGAGCGTGATTAATGCAGAAGAAATGAAGTCGGTATTGGATGGCAGCAAACCCAGACTCTGTTAGACACAGCGGAAAGTGATCAAAGAGGATGGGATAAAGGTGGTAATGGATGCTCAGAATATTCACTCCACAGACACGGGAACTCTTAAGTGATTTGAGGAGAGAAGAATTCAATAAAGACACTATCTTTTATTTTTAGTGTCAACTTTTAATTCAATACAATGAAATTTGTTGAACAGTCATTGTATTCATTGATTCAACATTCATTAAACACCTACTGTGTGCCAAGCACATTCATAAGAGCTGGTGATATAGCAGAAAATAGAACAGATAAAAATTCCTGCCTCGTGGAGCTTACCTTCTGGTGCAACAAGGTGGGGAGACCAAAAAAGAAATGAAATGTATAATATTTGGGTATCAACTATTATACATCATCATCATGCAAATTAGAGAAAGGCCAGTTGTCTGGGCTGAAGCAACCTGGGCTCTTGCTCCTTCAGCCAGGCATCCAACCCACACAGCTATGCAGCCCCATATAGAATGCCAACTGCTCAGTGAAGAAAAATAAAACGAGGTAAGAGAGACAGGTGGTGAAGGGGCAGGGGTGTTGCAATTTGAAAAAATGAGAAAGCCTCAATGAGAAAATGTCCTTTGAACAGAGACCTGAAGGGGATGGGTAAGCAAGCCATGTGACTCTCTGGGGGAAGAGCATTCCTACGTAGAGGGAACAGACAGTGCAAAGGCTTGAGACTGGAGCATACTTGGCATATCTGAGGAGTGGCAAGGGGGCCTCAGGGGGCAGGGAGAGCAAAGGGGAAAAGAGTAGGACACAGAATTAGAAAGGCAGCTGGGTGGGGGGCAGATGCTGCTACGTAGGCCATTGTAAGGACTTGGGCTTTCACCCTGAATGACATGGGAAAACCTTGAAACATTTTGAGTGGGAAGGGGGAGGGGGATGTGATTTGACTTACTTTTTAATGAGCTCCATCTGGCTGCCCAGTTAAAACTACAGTTCAGGAGGAAAGAGTGGAAGCTGGGGATCTCTGAGGAAGCTACTGCAATGACCAAGGTGAGAGGGGATGGCAGCTCAGAGCAGGGAGGTGGCAGTGGGGGTGAGGGGAAGTGGTCAGATTCTGAAGATATTTGGGAAAGCCAACAGAATTTGCTGATGGATTAGCCATGGGGTGTGAAAGAAGAATGCCTTTAAAGTTTCTGGCCTGAGCAATGGAAGAATAGCCATTTGTTGAAAAAGAGAAGGCTGCAGGAGGCAATGTACTTGGGCATAATGTCGAAAATTTGAATTTGATCACTGATGTGAGCGTGCAACACGGCCCTCTCCTGTGAGAGGCCTGACCCTTGCAACAGTCCCAGGTTACAGAGGACAAAGCCCAAGGCCAGAACAACTTGCTTGAATCTTGTCCAGCTAATAAGTGACAGAATTAGGATTCACACAGACCCGTGTGCCTCCAACGCCCATGCTCTTTGTCTCAAACCACATTATCTCAGAGAATTACTGACTCACCAAGGGACCAGACAGAAACTAAGTCATGCACCGAGGCTGTATCTGTTTCACCAGTGTCGGGGTTTGGTCGAAGGAACCTGTATATAACCCTCCTCTCAATTTGATTTTGGGACCTGTTGAGAGATGGACATGGAGATTACAAAAACAAAAACAAAACTCAGCTTTATCTTTGATAAACACTCCAGCCGGGGGTGGAAGATGAGGCTTGAATGCACAGCCACAGTAGGCTTCCTGATGTGGGTCCCCCAGCTGAGCTGGCAGAGCTTGGACACTGCGGGTTTCTCCTTGGAACCTTCACCTGGACAAGTAACCCAGATGCAGGTGTCCTGCTGGCAGACCTGCTCTGAGAGAGAAAGGGAGAGGAAGGGATTGAGCTTTGCATACTCCAGTCTCTCTCTCAAACTCACTGTCGGATAAATCACTTTTCTCACAGGAAGCATGGAAATGAAGGTACCCTATCTTCCTACCCAAAACCTGCTGCACCGTATGCACCATAGGTACTCAGCAAGCATTTGTGGAATTTCTTTTTATGGCTAAAATACAAGCAAGCACTTACTATCTTGCAACAACCATAGCAGGCACTTTATGTGCACATTTACTCTACTGTAGTCCTGTAGGGTAGGCACTGTTTTACTTCCATTTTACATATAAGAAAATGGAGGCATTGAAAGGTTAAGTACTTGACCCAGGGTGAAGCCAGGATTCAAATCAGGCAGTCAGAACCAGAGGCAGACCACAGAATCAGCACACTTGCTCCCCTCACATGCTGGTGAAGATCCCAGGCGGTGAGGGTGCTAGAGACACTCTTAGACAGTAGTGTGTAGTGTATTGGGAACCAGATGAGTGAGCAGTTAATTCCACCTGGAGTTGGGGTGTGGGCAGAGGGAGTCATGGACAGTCACAGAAAGAAGGTGACAGTTGGCATGGGTCTTGAAAGACAAGAGGAGACTGATCAAAGGGACAAGATTATGGGAGGGAGAAACTAGCCTTCTAGGTGGAGGGAAGAGCCTGGGAAAAGATCCTGAGACTTGAACAATGTATGGTGTGTTTGAGGGTTAACAAGTAGACCAGATCACTCAAAATAGATCACAAAATGGAAGGCTGTCCCCCAAATTCAACCTGAAGATGGGAGTACAATATGTACCCACATATGATATATATATTTAATTGTCCCAACATTTAAAAATTGGGTGATTTCACATAAAATTCTGGACTTTTGGCTTTTCTTCAAAAACCAGAAGTTAACCCCAGGTAACCCCAGGCTCGTATTCCCATATGGCCACTTCCTGCCGCTCCCTCCCACTCCCAGCACCCGCCTGCTTCACCCATGTATTCATCTAGGCTACCTGGCTCCTTGGGGCCTTTGAGTTTGCAACCCTTGGGATAGATGCTCAGATTAAGTTTTGAAGGGCCTGGTGTGTCATGCCAGGACCTTAAATTTTATCCTAGAAGCAATCAGGAGTCTTTAAAGGTTATTAAACAGACTCATGTGATCAGATGAGTACAAAGACAGGGCGGTTGGGAGAGAGAGGAGGCAGTGTTATAATTATTGGGTACCAGGCACCAGTGGATTCTCCCGGAGAATTTGTCTTCTGGCTGAAGTGGCAGGTTTTCCAGGAGAGTCACTGCTATGGGCACTGGACTTAGAGTCAGAGGGCCTGAATAAAAGAAGATTCTTCTTTTGAACACGGTTCCCTCCACCTCTCTAGTAAGTTCTGTCTGTTGAGTGAAGAAGAAAATAAACAAAAGCCAGGTCCAAGTCCCCATTTTGCCATTTGCTCCCTGCAGCTTTGGAGAGCCACTTAACTTCTCTAAGTCTGAGCTTCCTCTGTTGTAAGGTAATGGTACCCCTCCATTGCCTCATTTGCAGAGTGGTTCTGAGCACTGACTGAAGAAAGGTATTTGCACGTGTTTGTAGATGATAGAGGTCCTAGGGAGAGTAGAAGTTTCCTGGGATTGATTTTATAGGAAGACCCCCCCCCACCCCCCACCATGTGGGGCTTGGCTCTGGGAATGTTAGACACCTAGAGGTGGCATAAACACCCAAATAGCCAGGGTTCCTGCCACCCTGGGGCTTTTACCAATGACACAGGCCATGTTAAGTTGCATGAACAAGAACATATGCAGAAGGACTTACATCCCCTGCCCGACCCCACCCTCCTACACACACACACACACACACACACGCACGTGTGTGCACACAGGCAGGTTGGTGTAAAGGTAAAATCCCAGCCTGTGATCTGAGATGGAGTTGGCCTGGGGTGGGGGAGGCCACAGGGGATCCAAATTTCCTGTGTCCTGCTTACAGTATCATGGTGACTTAGGGATGAAGGCCCCACAATCAGTCTCATTTCAGCCTCTCCTCTCCTCTGTCCCTTTTCTGCCCTGCTGCTCCCTCCTCTCCCCTCCCCCTCACTGTCTCCAGCCCTGCAATTCATCACAGCTCTGTGTCCATGCCCTCTGTGACCGTGTCTCTCTGCAGCACTACTTTTGCATTTTGATGTTAAAACAATATTTCACCCATTATATGACAGCACTTGGAGCCTTTGCAGAGGCCTTTCACATCTGTTATTTCATTTGATCCTTGCCAGGTCGCTGTCAGGTAGGCAAGGAAGGTACTATTAGCAGGGGTGATAGTCAAAATATTTAACAGCCAACACACTGCGCGCCCAACCAGCTGGAGGGGCAGCAGTCTCTAGGGCTGGGAGAGGGCCCTGGAAGCGCCTTCCCTTAGTTAGTGGGGCAAGGTCTGGGAGTAGGGGCAGTCCCAGAGCAGGGACCAGGCAGGTGGGAGCAGAGAAGGGGCAAATTTGAAGAACTCAGGAAAGTGGCTTTTTACCACACAGTCTGGAAGCATTCCTATGTTTCAAACAAAAAACTGCACCAGGGGTACAGTTGAGTGTGATTATCAGTCCAGTTATGCTGAGGTGGGAACTGAGATCCAGGGAGATAAGTAATGTGTCCAGGAAAAAAGAGGACCAGAAGTTAGGTCCCCTGCCTCCCTGAGTGCAGGCTCGGTGTCAGGGCTTGGGTTTGCAGCTCATCCCCCTGCCCCCATGACAGGACAGCCACCGGAACCCTGCAGCCACTGCTCTGGAAATTTGAGGCCTGACCTCGCACTTCTCTTCACACTCCCATCGCCAGGTCTTCTTATCGTGGCACTATCTCCTCTGTCTCCAGTTGGAATGTGTCATCATCACTCTGCCCCAGAATTCCCTCACTTGACTGTTTCGCTGACGATCTCCATCGATGCCCTGCTATTATCTGGCTGATAATTTCTGGAAACTACTGGAGGCCCTCTTCTTCCTCCTCTTGAGCTGTGGCTATGGCCCCCAGGTGTCCTCCCAGCTACCCCACGTCCACCTGCCTCAAGGTGACCTCACCTCCTTCTCCCAAACCTGCTGTCACAGTGCTTGTAAATGGCAGCACCACTTCCCTGTCCCCTGGACCGTATAGGGGTCATACCTCAGGCCACCCATAGGCAAGCGCCCCAGGATGGGCGTCCTCCTGCTGTCACCGGGTGCTCTCAGAAGCCCCAGGGAAGAATGGCTCTGAAGCCACGACTGAGGGTGGGGTCTGGTCTCTCCTCTCCTAGATCACAAGCCCACCTTCCTGTGCACAGGCCTGTTCATTCTTCAGTAAAAACATTTTTTAATTTTCATTAAACGAACACACATAATGTTTAAAAAGGTAGGTAGTCCTACTAAATATATAATGAAAAACAAATTGCTCCCAGCTTCATTTCTCCCACCTCTGATTCCCACTTCTCAGAAGTAATGGGTTTCATCTTTTTTTTTTTTTGCTATTTCTTCTAGTGTATACCTCCATTTTGTGAAGGAGGTAGATGCTTGCATTGTGATTTTAGATTTTTACATTTTAGACATTATCTATTGATTTCTTTCTCAGATGCTGTCAGTGCCCCGCCTGAATCTCTTTCCTTTGCTCACTTCCGGCTGCCGGGGTCTGCCCCTGTACCTGCAGGCTCTGGGGCTCTGCCCCCAGACACAGCAGGCTGGTATCCAGGAACAGAATGTGCCGTGGCCCCCAACCCCCCAATCCCGGCAGCCCTCAGCCAGTGACACCTCAGCTGACTCCCTCTCAGGTGGAATAATTCTGAAGCTTGTGGTTTGCCTCATTTTCCAGAGTTCTCCTAGTGGGATTAAGTTCCAATCATCCACAGTGGTGTCTGGTGTAATCCTACATGTCTTATTGGTTGTTTTCCCTTCCTTCTATCACTTCCCCAGCACTTCTCAAATAAACTGTGCTTGCCAGCAAATCCTTGTCTCAGGGTGTGCCTCTGGGGAAATCCAAACTAAGCAATTTCCATAGGAAGATGAGCATTTATCTCTCTTACAGTCCCTTTCCTAGAACACACACACACACACACAACACACACACACAACTCACACATAAAACCCCACATTCTCACAACATTGGTGAAGCATGGTTTTAGTTAAATCAACCTTCAGCACTTACATTATTATAACTATGTCAATGTTGTTCACAGTTGAGTGACATAATAAACTCTAATTACATTTCTTTTTTAATAACATTTTCCCCATAAGCTAATAATTGCTTCTTTTTTTCTTTGCTTAGTTTTCTATACACTTTATCACTAATCCCCAAACTCTCTTAAAGCTAGAATCCTCTCTATATAGTTAAATAAATCAGGTTATCTATACATCTGTTTCATTAATTTTTTGGAAATTTCACTCCTGAAGCCTGAGGTTTTCTTCCACCAGTCTGGTTTGGTTTCTTTCCTAGTCTGCTGCACAACTGTCATTCTGGGACTTCCTTTATCATCTTTCTGGAAAGTTCTTTAGCCTTTCTCCTGTATTGGAGTCTTCCTGTTTTGGGGAGGTCCCACATCTTCTTTCCTGGTTTATTCCCCATCACATCCTTTGGTAGCTGTATGAGAATGGGCACATCAGAGACAAGGTTTTTGAAAACTGGCATGTCTGCAAATAATTCTGTTCATGTTTTAATGACAGTTTGACTGGCAACAGAATTCCAGATATAAAATAATTTTCTCTCAGAATTTGGAAGAAGTTGTTCTTGTTGTCTTCTAGCTTCCATCCAGTATTGCTTTGATCTGTTTTTCTTCATAGTTATTTATTTGAAGGATATATTTAATATCTATACATAGATTGTTTTACTAGCTGTTTTATGATATGTTTATACACTTTTGTGTTTGAATTGTTTATATTGCAATTCCATAGTGTTTTTTTAAATTTTATGAATTTCTTTCAACATTATTGAGATGTATTTTTGGATTTATAAAATTCACTCCTTTCAAGTGTACAATTTAATGATTTTTACTAAATTTACCAAGTTGTACAGCCATCATCACAAAACAGTTTTAGGACATTTTCATCACCCCAATAAAACCCCTTGTGGCTGTTCATCACTGCCCTTGAGAAGTGTGATGCACTTTGAGTCCCAGCCCTTTGTATGTGGCCCAATTTTTCTCTCTAGAAGCTTTGAGGATCTGCTTTTTATTTCTGATGTCTGAAATGTTACAGTGCTGTGCCTTCACACGACTTTTTAAAACTATCCTAGAAAAATTTTGAATTATTTCTTTGGCAATTATTCTCCAAACTTTTCTCAGTATCCTCTTTCTGGAACTCCTATTATCCTAGTATTGAGCCTTCTGTAACAATAATTCTTTAATGTTCTTGTTTTTATTTCTTTTATTTGTTCTTTTTAAAAAAATATTTTTAAAGTTTTACTTTTGGGAAATTTCCTCAATTTTTTTCTTTAAACCTATACACTTTTAAAACGTCAGCTATTTTTGTTTCCAAGCACTCTTTTCTTAGCCCCAAAGGGTTTTTTTTTCCTGTAGCCCCCTGACCTTGTTCCATGGGTGCAATGGTTTCCTCTCCCTCTGAGGATATTGCTTGTATCGCTAAAAATACCATTTTCCTCCTTGAATTGTCTGTTTCTCCTGAGCTCGTTGAATCTCTGTGTCTGTGCACGGGGCTGGCTGAGGGGCAGACCATGCCTGAGGATTGTCTGATAGGAGATGTCAGTAGGTTTTCTCTTGAATCAGTTGAGTACACCTCCCAACCTCTTTGCACCCAGCATTCTGGGAGTCCGCAGGGGAAGAGGTGGGTGATCACATTGTTCCGGATGGAGACTTTCTCTTCATCCCCGTTTTCCTTATGGTGCCTTACCGCTCCCGTCTGCTTTGGCTGGTGTGTTTCTGAAGTCTAGAGTCTCTCTCCTTCGGCCTCTCCAGGTATTCTGTGACTTACAAGGAAGTATGAACTGACTTACAAGAAAATGTGCATTTTAACCATATTGGCTTGTAACACAGTAATTCTGCAAGGTAGAGTATCAGCTTCAATGTTTAGGTGAGGAAGTGGATGCTCTAAATATCTCTTGTAGTTTGCTGAGTGGGGTAGAGAAAGCCATCTGGTACAAGGGCTGGAAATGAGGAATCATACTTTCAACTCATCCTTGTGTTTTCAGCCCAACTCCATTCTGTCAGCTTCAGAGTTACCTGTAACC
Organism: Tonatia bakeri; assembly: GCA_004024845.1. Lineage (NCBI taxonomy): Eukaryota > Metazoa > Chordata > Mammalia > Chiroptera > Phyllostomidae > Tonatia > Tonatia bakeri. Next base: position 63,127 of record PVIA01005747.1, read on the forward strand.
TCTAATTTCTAAACTTTTCCTTTCTTTCCTTCTGTTTTTCACATCAAATTGGCTTCCTTCTTGAAAGCTTCTCCACCCACTGCCTGCCTTGCAGGCAGCTTTCTTTCTTTACCAAGTCATTTAATACTCATCCATCTACTCTTTATCTTCCAAAATTTTTTTTGACATCTTCCACAAACTATTGTCTTTTCTCTTGTTCTTCAAGTCCTTGTGTGTTTACACTTTATTACTTGACTGTCATTTTAGGAACAGAGTCAAGTGCATATGTTTAATGTGCCAAGTCTAACCAGAAACTCCCTTCCTACTCTTCTGCCACACTCTTAAACCTGACTCACATTTCCAGCTGGACTGCCTACGCTTCTCCCGACAGGCTTTTTGTGGACCCTTTGCCCCTGCTAATAAAGTTTATGGAATGCTTTCCTCCCTTCTTTGCATCCTTCAAGGCTAAGCTCAATGATCATATGCACGGAAACTTCTCCGATGGTCACTGCTGGGAAAGAATCTTGCCCTCCTCTAGTGACCATTATACGTTTCACCTCCCCTAAGACACCGCCCACCAAATGGCGCACACCTCTGTCACCGCGCCACTGTGAGTACCGCGAGGGAAGGAACGGCATCTTTACATCTTACGTCTCTTTCAACCAGCTCAATATATATTCTTTGAATAATAAGAAATGTAATAATCACATATCTGCCCTACTGTCTACATTTTAAATTGATTTTAGAGAAAGAGAAAGGGAGAGACAGACAGACAGACAGACAGACATGGATTTGTTGCTCCACCCATTCATTGCACTCATTGGTTTATTCTTGTACGTGCCCTGCCCAGGGTTCAACCTGGCAACCTTGGCATATTGAGATGACGCTCCAACCAACTGGGCTACCCGGCCAGGACCTGTGTACATTTTAAAAATGTGCATTTTTAACTGCATTGGCGTCTAATAGTCACAGTGATTCTGCAAGGTAGAATATTAGCTTCTACTTTTAGATAAAGAAACTGATGCTCCAAGATGTTAACAACTTGCCCAAGGTCTAGCAAGAAGCAGGAACAGAACTCAGACCCTGTTCTCTCCATCTCTCAAGTGTAACTGAGATGTGGTGTCTCAGTTATCCTTAAAAAATTGTTTTTGTTAGTTTCTGTTGTTTTATTAACCTGAGAGCTCTACACTTTTCTTCCAACCATGAGCTTCTCTCAGTACTGTGAATGTGTAGGTGCATTGTGATTATACTGCTCATTCCAAACCCTTATCACTTAAGCTGGAATCTTCAGTGTGGGCTCCATGGATCCATATGTCATTTTTTGGGCATTTATTCTCTGTCAAACAATTAGTAATACACATGGTTAAGGGTATAAGATATACAGACAGGTTCAAATCTGAACTCTTCCACCTAGTTATGAATGTGAGCAAGTTATAAATTTTCCATGCTTCAATTTCTTCGTCTGTAAAATGGACTTAGTAGTAGAAGGTATCACATAAGTGATGGTAAGAATTAAATAAAATTAAATACATGTAGATTCTTAGACCAGTGTGTTCTAGTTAATGTTACCTATTATTTTCACATACCTTATCTGGTTAGGATACCTTGTGGACCCACCAGGTCGACATTAGTGTCCTAACTTTACAGTGAGGAGCAGAGCATGTTATACAGATATAAATTAAGTTCTGTCTAACTCTGAAATCATGTTCTTAACAACCATGCTTTATAGTCAGAGAGACAGATGATATTTGTGGACATTTTTTTCAGGGTTTTAAAATTTGGTAGATTTGTGAAGAAGAAGTCAGGGCACCTTTGGTCTCCAGTACAAGTCTAGAGAGAATGTGAGAGCATCAATACTGTCCTAGGAATCAGAGCCACTCTAGGCTGAGAGTCAGGAGCCCTGGGGTCCTGCCCTCACTGCTGAGTGATAGCCCCACCCACACCCTCCCTTGGTCTCACGTCCCTCATCTGTAGCAGGAGGGCTTGCACTGGCTACCTCCAAGAGCCTTTCAGCTCTCTTCACAAAGGCTCCCAGCAAAGCCAGGTTGTTATCTGCTGAATGCCAGCACCATCTGGTGGCCATGGGCCATAACCCAAGCCCATTGCCTCCCACTGCCATCTGGTGGCCACTAACGCCACATTAAGTTTGCATGACATTTCGAATTAAAAGAAAAACAACAAACATTGAAAAGTTAGCACACGTTATCTCTCTAGCAACCTGATAAGATATGTAGGGCAGGTGTTGTTCCTGACTTTTGTGGAAAAGAAACTGGTTCCCAAAGAGGTGACGTGAATGGCAGGGAGTCACACAGCAAGCTGGTCAGCTGTCAGCCTGGTTTAAAAGTTTCTGGGATGTTAGGATACTTCTGAAACATTTAGCAGATATTTATTGAGAACCTACCATGCGTAAGGTGTATGTCACAGGCCATTTCATTTAGTCTGAACATATGAATGAGACTCGATGAGATTAAATAATTCATTCAGTGTAGGGTGTTGCAGAGGCGGGATTTGAACTCAGATTCTATAACTCTACCCAGCCATATTTCTTCACTTCCTTAATGCCTGAGGCTGAAACAGCCAAGCTATCTATTCTCCAAAATTCTATACTTCCTCTTTAGGATTGAATCCCTAAGTTTTAGCTGGACTAATAGTCACCCAGAAATAAGATACACTTCCCAGCCTCCCTTGCAGCTAGCTGTGGGCAGGACTGGTGTAAGCAATTTCAGGAAAGAGTCTTTGAAGGGAGTGGGCAAGAACATTCTTTGTTGGCAGCTTCTAAAAGGATCCCAGTGATCCCACTTTCTGGACGTAACACTGTGAAATCCCCTCTCCTTGAGTGTGGGCTGGAAGTAGTGCATCTAACAGAGAATGTAGCTAAAATGATGGAAATCCACTTTCCAGATAAGCTTACAAAAGACTGACTTCCACCTTGCTCACATTCTTGATAGCTCATTTTGCTTGCCTGCTTGGGTAAAGTAAGCTACCGTGTTGTGAACCGCCTTATGGAGAAGCCCACGTGACAAGGAATTGAGGGCACTTCTGGCCAACAACTGGTGAGGAGCTAAAGCCCTCAGTCCAAGAGCCTGCAGGGAAGCAAATCCTGCCAACAACTGTGTGAGTGGTATTGGAAGCCGATACGACCCAAACTGAGCCTTGAGAGGTCTACAGCCTGGGCCAACACCTCGGCTGCAGATTTTTGAGAGACCCTGAGCAAAAGGGCCCTGCTAAGCCACACTTGGATTCCTGACCCACAGAAACTGTAAGATAATATATGTTTCGGTTTTAAATCTCTAATTTTGAGAATAGTTACACAATAACAGATGACTAATATACCTTCTTCCTTCCTCTTTTCTTCCTTGCCAGTTGGAAGGCGGATGTGGTCATTGGAGCAGGGTCTTAAACCATGAGATAGAGTTGGGAATTGAGGTCCTCCCCGTAGACGAACAAGAAGATAGAAGCAGTCTGGGTTCTGACCCAGTGGAACATCATTATTACATTAACTTTTCTCTCATTCTCTGCTGAGTCCAACTCTTCGCGCGCGCGCGCGCGCGCGTGTGTGTGTGTGTGTGTGTGTGTGTGTGTGTGTGTGTGTTAAAAGGTAGCATGTGTCCTTTTATGTAGGCAAGGCTATCCTAAGGCAAAACAGTGTAATTGCCTCTGATGCTCTTGTTTCTGCATCTTCTTTACTCTTTCCCTTACCTAATGCCTAATCCTCTTTGGTGCCTGCCTAGGGTCCCATTTTTTGCACAGGTCCCATGCCTGGGCCTCCCTTTCCACCCCGTTTTGACTATGAAGTTCTGGCAGGACTCCCACGATGCCATTCCTCAGTTTAAAAGGCTGGTAAATGCTGTTCTTATTTGCAGGGGTAGGAATGGGGCTGGAAGACAAAATACTCTCAGCAGATTTCAAATGATGTCATTTTTGGAACTGTGAACTTACCAGGAAGAAAAATACTTTTAAATAGTGAGATCTTGCAGGTTTCTCTCAACTAAGCACACATGGGCTGCTATGTCCTAAGGCTGAGGGGAAGAGGGCTGTGGGAAGACACTAGAATGGGTGGGTGAGCAGAAAGTGAAAGGTAACCTGTTGTCAAAAATACAAAACAGTAGAGAATATAGATATTATTCCTTTTATGACTTTGAAAACAGTTTATGATTCCTGAGACCCCCACCTACACCCTCCTGCCTCAGGCTTCTTTTTGTTGTTGCTATTCTAGTAATGTTTGGGTATAAAATCAGCTTCTCGCTAAAGGTCAGAAGATTGGGCCTTTTGAGTTCCCATATTTATTTCTATTATGGATCTCAATAAATATTGCATTTTTAATTGTTTCCTTCTGGTTAGAGTCAGAGACTCTTCTTATAACTATTTTCCTGCCACTAAGCATGGTGCGGGGCACACAGTAGGCACTCAATACATGCTTATGTATGCTATAAGTGGGGTTCTTTATTCCTTGGGGAGCATCTCAGGTCAGTGTATGTGATACTCCTTCCAACTACAAATATAGACCATTGCTGCAGGATTCATTCATGTATTTAGTAAAAAAACTATGGAGCTCCTGCCATACTCTAAGTACTGTTCTAGATGCTGGGGATAAAACTATAAATGAAGTGAAGAAAAACCTCAGCTCTCATGGTACTTGTGTACTAGTGGTGGAAAGGACAGAAACTTAATGGATTTATCCTTTAATGGATAAATAAGTAAAATATATAGTATGCTAGAGGATGATAGGTACCATAGAGAAAAATAAAGCCTAAAAGGGTGGTTAGAGCATGCTGGAGGGGAGGGAGGCGGGGTGGTTGGGGGGAACCCAAGGAGGTGACCGTGGAAGAGGCAGCATATGCCCTCCAAATATTCTGAGTGCTCCTCTCTACTTCCTGGCCTCTGTTGTAGTAAGGCAGGCCAGGTGGTTAGTGCTGGCCAATAGATTGTGAGCAGAAGGGGTCCATGTCACTTCTGGGCCAATGCAGTTCAGAGGCAGTGGGCCTTTTCCATCTCCCTGCCTGGGAGAATGTGGAGGCCATGTATTCAGCTGGGAGTGTCGCCAGATGGAAAGAACCTGGGCCCCTGAGACCTGAGTGGAGGAGAGTACTCCTCCCCACCTTCCTAGTATTTGTTGCCCTGACTAATGCAGTGGCATTTGAGCAAAGCCCCAAGTAAGGCGAGGAGTAAGCCAATTGTTTGTTTCGGAGGGAAGAGCATTCCAGGCACAGGAGAACCTAAGGATGACACCAGGCCTAGTTTGAATAACTTACAGATAACAAATTTCATTTCTCTCTAGCCAACCTGGATATTTTGACTCTGTTAAAACCCTGTACACCAGGGTCCTTTTTGAAAAAGGGAAAGAGGCCAATTTATTTTGTGATTGCAAGCCAAAAAGAAGTGACACAACCATCTCCTAGCCTCTGACCCTTGTTTCCAAGTACCACATATTTTTTCCTTCAGGGTCGATGTGTTTTATTCTGGATGCAATGTTAACAGCATTGTCCGGACCATCTTGCCTGTCTTGGGAGAGCTGCAGGAGTAGGGTTGGGTATCAGGACATCACCCAACTGCCGCAGCCCTTGGGTGATGCTCCCCCTCTAACTCCTGGCCATCAGAGCAGCCAGCCTTCAGTGAGTCCCATGCTGAAAGGCGCCTACATTGCATATGTAACATTTTCCCCATGGGTTTAATTTCTCCTAAGCCCACTTACCAAAGTTCCATTTCAATTGCTATCTGCACAACTGTTTTGTCTTACTTAACAAAGACAAGTTTTATCAATCCAAACATTTTTCTGTCTAGGTCTTACTGATCTGTACAAAGTTAACTTTGACAAATGGTTTATTTTAAACCCAAACATACTCTCTGAACCCTACACATAGTATAGTTTTTGGTTCTCTTTCTAAAGGAAAGAAAATCATAACAATATTCTGTATAGGAAAATTCCAATGCTAGGTAAGCTGACACTACTTTTACCTTTGTAAAAAAGAATCTCATTGCCTATGTTTAGATAATTACAAATGCAACTTTTAAGAAACCTCCTACAGCAATGTTTCTCAAACTTAAATAATGTTAAGCTTCCTTGTAAGGGAAAAAGATTCTCACAGCTCTCTAGAATTGGCTTCAATTATTTTTTGTAATGTTGCATACATACACAAATGTGTACATATGTGTAAATGTGTAGGCCCAAACCAAAGGACAAGACTACTTTATCAAATAGTTTATGCATTTATAAAACCAAAACAAATTTATAAATTAAATACAAGCAAAACTACCAAAAGAGGAAACTAAAATTTACGATGTTGATTTAATACAAGGAATATTAATTTGTTGACACCAAATCACCCCTTTCAACATGAGTATTTTTCTGGCTGCAGTGGCACAGACCTTTAACCACACACCTTGTGATGACTCAGCTCTCCTGCTGAGCTTTATTTGTGCAGTACACCACAATATAATTCGGCTATAACTTGGTGTGACCACATCATTAATTTTTAAATCCTTCTGTGTTTTTTTCCTCATAAGTGTGCAACAATTCAGTTTGTATGATTTGTCAGTCACAAATGCAAACATAGGCAGTAAAATTGCATTTCCAGAATAACTATAAAGGGTTGATGAATTTATCAAGATATTCCACCCCAATACAGATTAAAATGAGAGTCAGTTTCCTCTATCCAACTGGCAAAGCTTTTTCAAAAAGATACAATAAATGCGGGTGAGTATGTGTGATGGGCACCCTGGAGCACTTCTGGTGAGAGTGAGAACTGGCCTGACCTTTCTGGAAAGCAATTTGGCAGTAGGTATTCAGCCACCTAAGAGCTTTCAAAGCCTTTGAATCAGTAACTTCACTTACAGGTTTCTCTCCTAAGGAAATAATTTTAAAACGTGAGCAAAAATTTAGTATGAGGATATTGATGGCAGTGTTCTCATTAACAGTGAAAGAAATAGGAACCCTCTTAAATGTCCAAAAATAACAAAATAAACTACATTATCAACAATTATGTAGCCATTACAAATAATATTTATGAACAATTTTAATAGTGGTATATAGTGTTCAAGATATACCATTGAGCAAAAAGAAAAAATTAGGATACAGGATTATATATTCTGTATAGTTCTATTATGTCACAAATGTAAATATGCAAAGTAAAAGACCCAAAGCCAAAACCATGAATGATTTTTCTAGAATGTGGGTCATTTCTGTTTTACTATTTATATTTCCTTACTTTCCCAAGTTTTCTATAATAAGCATATAATATCTTTATTTTTAATTAATGTGAACAGCTCTGTAAAGCACAGCATGTCAACTGAGACTATCCTAAAACACTCCTTATTGTGAGTTGAAATCCCTTCCCAACAACAAACATCCAAAGGTCCCAGATTTACTTTCTACAGTTACTATGGCTACAGTCATGCTACTCCTCTGCTTAAGAACCTCCAAAGGCTCTTACCAGGCAAGTTGAGCCCCCTGGTTGGCACTCAATGTCCTCCTGGATCTGGTCTCAGCCTTTCTGTCACATATCCCAATGTACCTCTACCTTACTCTACACTAGTACTTTCAAACTATGGGTTGCTATGCATTAGTGAGCCATGAAATCAATTTAGTAAACAGCATTAAAAAAATAGAAAATACCAAGTTGCATTGCACATACTAAAAGCAACTGCTGTCTCAAATATACACATGTGCACATACACTCTGTGTGTATATATACTAGGACATAGCTGAAATGTATTTGTTACTGTGAATGATGATCAAAGAAGTTTGGAAGCCACTACCCATGCCACAGCCACAGCCGCATCAGGCCAGCAGGTAGTCCCTAACCTTGCTTTGTACAGTAGTCTGCCCTTACCTGCAGTTTCAGTTACCTGAGGTCAACCGTGGTCCCAAAATATTAAATGGAAAATTCCAGAAATAAACACCTTATAAGTTTTAAATTACATGCTATTCTAAGTTGTGTGATAAAAATCTTGCACTGTCTGGCTCCATCTTGCCGAGGAAGTAAATCATCTTGTCTCCAGAGAATCCACACTAGATATACTACAGGCCTTTAGTCACTGTGTAGTCATCTGGGCTATCAGACTGATGGTTGCAGTATTGCAGTGCTTGTGTTCATAACCTGTATTTTACTTAATAATGGCCCAAAATGCAAGAATAGTGATACTGGCAATTCCGACATGCCAAAGAGAAGGCTTTAAGTACTTCCTTTAAGTGAAAAGGTGAACACAGTACATTAGGTATTTTGAGAGAGAGAGACCACATTTACATAACTTTCATTACAGTATATTGTAATTGTTTTATTGCATTATTAGTTATTGCTGTTAATCACTTACTGTGACTAATTTATAAATTAAACTTTACCATAGGTATGTACATATAGGAAAAAACATACTAAGTGTATGTAAGGTCCGGTACTATCTTTGTGTCAGGCATCCACTGGGGGTCTTGGAATTTGTCCCCAGAGGTCAAGTGAGGACCACTGTACTGCCTTTGACACCACTACTCCCCAGCTCGGCATTCTCCCTGCTCTCCGTCTACTGAAATTCTTTAAGATCCTAATGAGACCACCTCCTCCCTAAGCATGCCAACTTTCCCCATCATCCGGGACCCTAAAATGATGATGTCATATCTTTCTTATACCACCCAAAACAGCCTGCCTTGTATGGCTGTGTCTGTACACTGAGTTCTTAGACAAAGAGTAGCTGGAGGGCAGGTCTGTGTCTTACCCACCTTTGGGTCCTTCAAAGGTCCAGAAGTGTAGTGAATCTTGTTGATACTCTGCCCAACTGAATATTTTCTATATCTCCTTCCAGGAGCATATTGTGGTGTTCTTCATTCTTCTATTTCCTTGAACATATGTTCCCTGGGGCCAATGTCATCTACAGTGGTGCCTCTAAAAAAAAAAAAACAACTTTCTATTTTTTTTCAGGAGGAATGAGACAAATCAATATGTGTTTTCATACAGTTAAAAGATATTCCCTAGATTTGAGAGTGTCTCTCATATTTTTGGTGTTAAGATGTATTTTTGTGGTGAACAATGTTGATAAATTAGAAAATAATAGAAGGAATTTAGTGTGTGTGTCTTTACTGTCCTTACTTGGAAAAATAAAAAGCTGGTGATCCTATCTTCATCTTTTAAAAGATTGAAAGAAAAAATTACTGGTTGCAAACTCCAAAAGCCTGGGAACCAGTTGCCTTTCGGGGATCGCTGAAGATAGTTGGCTCATTTCCTTGCAGGCTGGAATAAATTCATTGACATAGAGCTGGAGTAGAATTTCTCTTCTCACCTCAAGGACCGATACTTATCGGTCTACGCTGACGTGCCCGAAGACGTTAATCACCCATTAAGTCCCTGGGATAAGCGGGTGTGTTTCTGGCCCTTTAAATGAGGGCGTGGCGTAGAGAGGTGGACCGCCCAGGAGGGAATTGAGTGAAAGGAGGAAAGCGGAAGCGTGGCCAGCAGTGGTAAACACTGCGCGTGCGTGAGGCTAGAGCAGGGGGCGTGGTCACGTGGGTGGGGGTTCTGGGCTGGAGCGGCTACCAGCTGAGGTAAAGAATCGCCCGAGAGTGGGCCGGTGGGGGTGGGGACAGCAGTGAGTGTCTGTTCTTCGGCACGCGAAGGAAACGCGCGTGGTCCCTGAGCCTCTGCCCTTTTCCCCGTGGGACAGCAGCGTGGCCTCGGGTAGCTGACGGAACAGCCAGTGATAGGCTAGCTGGACCAGGGCCCACCGGCCCGGCGAGGTTGACTCTGGGGCGGAAGGGTGTGCCCTTTGGTCTGGAACTCGGTCGGGCAGTTTCCACTTGTTGGTTACAAAGCAATGGGAGGCTGAGAGGCAGGTGCACCCGCTCCCCCGATTGTGAGAGTAGGAGGCCGGTGATCACACCCTTTCCCCCGTCGGAACTGTGGGTACAGCCCGCCTTTCGGGCCTGGGGCACTGGGATGAGTGAGGATGATCCCCAAGTGTTGAGGTGGGAGCTTTGATGGGGTGTCCACCTTTTAGTATTGGTGCGCACTCTGTAAGGCTGGTTCCAGTTTCTCTGCCTGTAAGGTGTACCCCAGAGTGAGGGACAGATGGGTCTCTAACGTTCGAGGTCACTCGTGTGTTCTGGTTAGTTTTCTCAGGTATGGTACCTGGGGAAGGAAGGACTCAGTAGCTTAAAGTGTTTAGGTGTGTTTCAAAGGAGATTAGGGTGGGATGAAGTAGGGTCAGCGAGAGAGGCTCGATGGCCATGGGTAATCAGGAACACTTGGGGATCCTTCTCCCAACAGGCATGCATCCTCCCTATTAGAGTGGACAGGAAAGCTTGTCCTCTGCATTGCCCACCCTCTACCATACTCTCCTGAGCAGCCTCCCTTCTCCCCGCTCCAAAGAAAAACCCCACGCCAAACAAAAATGGATGTTAATTTGTGATTCCAATTCTACTACAGCTGTCTGTGATGGAGAGATAATTACATGTCAGGTGTGTGTGTTTGAAGTATATCTAATGTAAATGGGGAGGGAGGACTTACATATGTTTGTGTAAGATATGGGCTTGCCCATGGCTAAATTTAAGCAGAGAGTAGATATTGAATCCTTTGGCAATAGCTGGCCTGTTCCATAAAATGCAGAATAAAGATAAGTTGTGGGGGAGGGATTCTGATTGAACTATTGGACTTCATATGTTAAAGAGACTTAGTTATACAAGAAAAAATTCTTTCCGGAGTTCTAAGAGTAATACCTGTATATATTTCCTTTGTAGTTGGGTGGATGTTTTTCATACAGCTTCTAAGCAGGTAGATGTTTTCTGTCTTTCAGAATATTGGGAAATCCTGATGATTTTTAGCTGTACTTCACTCTTTTCATAGACATTTCAACCACTGAGACACCAAATGTCAGTTATGTATGTGAATGAAAAGTAAGGCCTTTTGAACTTAATGAAGTATGTTTAACTTTTGATTTTTTAGTATTTTTCACAGATGTTAGTTGGTATCTTCTCTTCATCCACAGCTTTAGGTGTCATATGTGTATATTTGTAAGATTAAACTGCTCTGTTCTTAACTAAACTTTGAATTAATGTTTGAATTATTTCCATTCTATATAACAGCCCCTGTGTTACATCTTCCAAGTTTCTAAGCACCCAGAGAAAAGAGAGAACTCCTACCTTCAGTATTTACAAAACCCAGGGGAGGACACTGATTGGCCAAATTGGACACAAGAATGTTTTCTGCCTACTCTTCTGGCTAGGCAGATAGATTACTTGATTGACAGCACCACCAATTACATGGCTGGAGTGGAGGAGGAGTAATTTTCCAGAGGAAAGGTGGTGAAGGTGCTGGGATGTTTTAACTGTAATCAATTTTTTTCTTTCTCTGCAGTTCAGCAAGAAGCCTCCTCTTGCTCTTTCAAAAAATAAAAAACAAAAACAAAAACAAATCTCTAGTGATTCTACATCCTCCTTGACACCTAAGACAAATTAATGTGACAATTTATCTGATTGGTAGTTAATTAAGGTGAGTGGGAAGGCCACCATCTACTCAGTCTACAACTGAGTGGAATCCTATCTTCTGTGATTTTAACTTTTCACCCTTACCAGTTCAGTGAAGAATAAAAGAGAATACTTGTCAGCCTACACAAGGCCCATGTGCTGGAGGAGTTATCAGAGGTTGGGGTGGGTCTTTGATAGATTTTTTTTTTTTTTGAGATTCTTATAATAGTAGGGAACTTCTTAGAAGCTGGAAAGAAGTGTAATTTTTCTTTCATTTTACTTACTGTCTCATACGCATATTGATATAAAGCTTAATGAATAATGTTAGGACTTATATGTAATATAGATATGTGTAGTCTTAGTTCTTGTTTTGTATTTGTTACAGGGGATTTAGATTTTTGTCTTCTAGAATGGAGCTATCAGATTGTGTCTGACAATTCACAGTAGTAACTTAGAACTATGCATAGATAGGTTTCAGGAGCTCTTTTTCTTTTTTAAATGTCATTTATTGTTTTAAGTTTATTGAGATATCATTGGTTAATATTATGTAAGTTTCAAGTGTACAGTTCTATCATACATTGTCTGTATTTTGCATTATGTGCTCACCACCCAAAGTTGTGTCCCTCCATCACTATGTATTTGACCCCCTTTATGCTTTTCATCCTTTTCTCCACCCTTTTCTCTGGTAACCACCTGTCTTGTTATCTGTGTCTTTGAGTGTGTTTTGTTTTTTGCTTTGTTGCTTTCTGTTTTATATCGCACATATTGAAATCATATGGTTCTTGTCCTTTTCCATCTGACTTATTGTGCTTAGCACAATACTCTCAAGATCCATCCATGTTTTCACAAATGGCAGTATTTCATCCTTTCTTATGGCTGGATAGTATTCCATTGTGTGTGTGTGTGTGTGTGTGTGTGTGTTATCCACACCTTTATCCAGTCATCCATTGAACAACACTTAGTTATTTCCATGTCCTGGCTACCATGTATATAAATGCTGCAGTGAGCATAGGGGTACACATATCTTAATGGATAAATGTTTTTAAATTTTTTTGGGTAATACCCATAAGAGGGATTGCTGGGTCATATAGTGGCTCTATTTTTAATTTTTAGGGGAATCTCCATACTATTTTCCATAGTAGCTATACCAATTTATAGCAGTGTATGAGGATTCCTTTTTCTTCATATCCTCTTCAACAGTTGTTATTTCTGATCTCACTGATAATAGCCATTCTGACAGGTGTGAGATAGTATCTCATTGTGATTTCGATTTGCATTTTCCTTGTAGCTAGTGAAGTTGAACATCATTTCCTTTATCTGTTGGCCATTTGTATGTCTTCTTGGGGAAAGTATCTGTTCGGGCTCACTGCTCATGTTTTAATTGGGTTGTTTCTTTTTCATTGGGTTGTATGAATTCTTTATATATTTTGGATATTAGCCCCTTATAGGAGGTATGGTATGCAAAGATTTTCTCCCATTTGGCTGGTTGCCATTTAGTTTTGTTGAACATTTCTAAAAACTTCCAGTCAAGATGTTGATGTGGGCAGACATGACTCGCCTCTGTACAGTCACATAAAAATTACAACTAAAATATAGAACAACCATCACTCAGAACTGTCAGATATCGAGTTGAATGGAAGTCTGGCAACTACAGAATTAAAGAAACCACATCCATCCAGACTGGTAGGAGGGGCCAGATGTGGAACAGGCTGGCCCCTCAACCATGTGTAGTAGATGACAATTCAGGAGGGATATCTTGGGAGCAAGGAGTCCCAGCCTCACACCAGGCCTCCCAGCCCAGGGTTCCAGTGCCAGGAAGACAAGTCTGTACAACTTTTGGCTGCAAAAACCAGCAGGGGTTGAGTCAGTGGAACAAACTTCTGGAACCCCAAGCAGTTTCTCTTAACCCAACATGGATTCACCTACTCAGATCCACTCCCTCTGAACTCCAGCACCAGTGTAGCAGCTTGAAAGGCACTAGTGGTTTACAGGGAGAAACAGAAGAGTCTGGCATCAAGGCAAGAAGAGGCCATTGCCCCTTTTCTAAGCCCTCTCCCCACAGAGATGGCAAGCTGGTGCCATATGTGAGACTCAACCTGGCTGACACTGTATGACTTGAGTTGGAGATCACCAGAGACTCTGCCACACCCAACTTACAGGCCCACTCAAGCTGCTTTTCCATATAAATGGCTGTTCTTGGCTCATGCTTCACATCTTCCTAAATCCTCTCAAACAAGCAACAGCTGGCTTCAGTGAGTTAGAGGCCTGGCACTAGCAGCCGCTAACCTAGAATCATAGCTTGGCTTTGCTTGGGAATCTTCAAGCCCAGCACAAGTAGCAGCCATTTCAAATTGCTTAATAGCTCAGGAAGGGTGGCCACAGGAAAAATATAGGTGGGGGCTGACCTTGGCCTGCATTGCCCAGGAAACCCCAGGGCCAGTGCACCCAGTGGACAGCTACAGACCATGCCGGAGCACCACCACCCTGCACCAGCACAGCTGAGCATAGAGGGCAAAGGTTGGTGGACAGTGGTCACAGCCAATCCTTGCAGCTGACTGGCCTGGGTAAATCCCTCCCATTGACCTGCCAAAAGCAACCAAGGCTAAACTGCAAGAGGAGGGTGCAGCCAGCCCACATAAAGGGTGCAACTTGATAGTACCCAGTTTGGATCATAGGAGTGGCTGTGCCACTGGACTTTACAGGACATCTACTACATTAGGCCACACTCCAAGACATGGAGTCAAAGCAGTTGTACCTAATACATAGAAACAAACACAGGGAGGCTGCCAAAATGAGGAGACAAAGAAACGTGTCCCAAATTAAAGAACAGTTCAAAACTCCAGAAAAAGTGCTAAACGAAATAGAGGTAAGCAATCTATCAGATGCAGAGTTTAAAACACTGGTTTTTAGGGTGCTCAAGGAAATTAGTGAGAACCTCAGTGGCATAAAAAATACTAGTCAGAAACAAAGGATACACTAATTGAAATAGAGAACAATTTAACAGGGAAACAATAGTAGAGTGGATGAAGCCAATATTCAAATCAATGATTTGGAACATAAGGAAACAAAAAAAAAGAAGAAAAAAAAAGAATAAAGAAAATGAGGACAGTATAAGCAGCCATTGAGACTACTTTAAGAGGTCAAACATTCAGATCATAGGGGTACCAGAAGGAGAAGAGAAAGAGCAAGAAATTGGAAATCTACTTGAAAAAATAATGAAAGAAAACTTGCCTAATTTGGTGAAGGACATAGACATTCAAGTCCAGGAAGCACAGAGAGTGCCAAACAAGATGGAGGCAAAGAGGCCCACTCCAAGACACATCATAATTAGAAGGCCAAAGGCTAAAGATAAAGAGAGAATCTTCAAAGCAGCAAGGGAAAAGAAGTTAGTCACCTACCCAGGTGTTCCCATAGGACTGTCAGCTGATTTCTCAAAAGAAACCTTGTAGGCTGGAAGGGATTGGCAAAAAATATTCAGTCATGAAAAGTAGGGACCTACAGCCAAGATTGTTCTACCCAGCAAAAGTATTGTTTAGATCGAAGGGTAGATAAAGAGCATCCCTGACATGAAAAAAACTAAAGGAGTTCATCACCACCAAACCATTGTTATATGAAATGTTAAAAGGATTTATTAAAAAAAGATAAAAATTATGAACAGTAAAATGGCAATAAATACCTGTCAATAATTGAATCTAAAGAACGAACTAAGCAGATAAGAACAGAAACAGAATCATAGATACAGAGAGCATTTTGTTGGTTACCAGATGGGAGGGAGAAGGGGCAGAATGGGTGAAGAAGTGAAGGGATTAAGAAGTACAAGTAGGTAGTTACAGAATAGCCATGAAGGTATAAAGTACAGTATAGGAAATGCGTAGCCAAAGAACTTATATGCATGACCCATGGACATGATTAATAGTGGTGGTAGCACCTGAAGGCGTGGGGGTGCTGGGTGGAGGCAACACAAAGGGGGGAAAATCAGGACAACTTTAATAACATAATCAAAATATCATTTAAAAAAATTTCCTTTGCTGTCTGTAAGCTTTTTAGTCTCTCTCTCTCTTTTTTTTTTTTGCTTTTACTTCCCTTGCCTTTGGTGTCAAGTTCATAAAATCTCAGATACCAAGATCCATAAGTTTAGTATGTATGCTTTCTTCTTTGTATTTTATTGTTTCATGTCTTTTTTTTAAATATTTTATTTATTTATTTTTAGAGAGAGGGGAAGGGAGGGAGAGAAACATCATGCATGTGTCTCTCACATGCCCCCACTAGGGATCTGGCCTGCAACCCAGGCATGTGCCCAGACTGGGAATTGAACTGCTGATCCTTTGGTTCACAGGCCGGCACTCAATCCACTGAGCCACAGCAGCCAGGGCTATTTTTTCAGGTCTTATATTTAAGTCTTTAATCCACTTTGAGTTTATTTTTGTGTATGGTATCAAATAGCAGTCTAATTTCATTCTCTTGTGTGTGGCTTTGCAATTTTCCCAACACCAATTACAGGCTTTCCTTTTCCATTGTATGTGTTTGGCTCCTTTGTCAAAAATTACTTGCCCACGTACATGTGGTTTATTTCTGGGCTCTCAATTCTGTTCCACTAGTCTGTGTGTCTGTTTTCCTGCTCATACCATACTGTTTTGATTATTGTAGCTTTGTAGTATAATTTGAAGCTAGGGAGTGTGATACATCCCCCTCCCCACCCCCAGGATACCTTTGACTCTTCAGGGCCTTCCATGGCTCCAAACAAATTTAATAGTTTTTGTTCTATTTTTTTTTAAATGCCAGTGGGATTTTGGTGGGGATTGCATTAAATATGTATATTGCTTGAGGTAATATGGCCATTTTAACTATGTTGATTCTTCTAGCCCATGAACACAGAATATTTTTCCACTTCTTTGTGTCGTCTTCAATTTCTTTCAACAATGTCTTATAGTTTTCAGTGTATAGGTCCTTCATTCCCTTGTTAAGTTTATTCCTAGGTATTTTTTTCTTTTTGTTGCAATAGCAGATGGAATTGTTTTCATTTTTTGATATTTCATTATTATATAGGAATACAAGGGATTTTTGTTCATTGATTTTTGTATCCTGCTACTTTACTGTGTTTATTATTTCTAATAGTTTTTTTGTGAAGTCTTTAGGATTTTCTATATATAGATTCATGTCATCAGCCAAAAGTGACAGTTTTACTTCTGTATTCCCAATTTGGATACCTTTTATTTCTTTCTCTTGCCTCATTTCTCTGGCTAGGACTTCAGTATGTTGTTGAATAACAGTGGTGAGAGTGGGCATCCTTGTCTTGTTTCTGATCTTAGAGGAAAAGCTTTCAGTTTTTCACCATTGAGTATAGGAGTTGAGTGTTTGTCATATATGGCCTTTACATTGAGGTGCTTTCCTGCTATACCCATTTTTGAATGCTTCAATCATAAATGATGATATATTTTGTCAAGTGCTTTTTCTGTGTCTATTTATATGAACATATGATTTTATCCTTTATTTTGTTAATGTGGTATATTACATTGATTGATTTGTGTATGTTGAACCATCCTCGTGACCCTGGAATGAACCCCACTTGATGTGATGTATTGTCTTTTTAATGTATTATTAGTAATTTAATGTAATGTATTGTATGTATTGTCTTTTTAATGTATTGCTAGTAATTTGTTTAGAATTTTTGCGTGTACCATATTTTGCCATGTGTAATGTGCATGCCTCCCCCTGTATAATGTGCACCCACATTTTTGGCCCAAACTTTCAGGAAAAAAATCATTTTTATTCAATTATTTATTTATTTATTTATATTTGGATACTTGTTTTTTGTGTTATAAAAGAATTTTAGCATTTATTTTTGAACATACTATGGTATAAGAAATTTTATGTAACAAATAATTACAAAACACAAGAACAGGTATAGGGTGTTTTAGGTACTACCCCTGTGTAATGCACATCCTTATTTTTCCCTCAAAAATTTGGGCAAGAAAGTCCTCATATACATGGCAAAATATGGTATAGTCATAAGAGATACTGGTTTGTCATTTTCTTTTGTGTTGTCCTTGCCAGGTTTTGGTACTAGGGTAATAAGTAGGCAAAATCTTCTTTTTTGGAAGGGTTTGAGAAGCATGGGTATTAAATCCTCTGTGAATGTCTGGTGAAATTCACTAGTGAAGTAATCTGGTCCTAGATTTTTATTTTTTGAGAGGTTTTTGATGACTGTTACTGTTGAACAGTGTATTCAGGTTTTCCAGTTCTTCATGATTCAGTCTAGGAAGGGTACATATTTCTAAGAACTTGTTTATTTCTTCTAAGTTATTGAATTTGGTAGTATATAGCCTTCATATACTTGTATAGTCTTTTGCATTTCTGTAGTGTCCATTATAATTTTTCCTCTTTCATTTCTGATGTTGGAATCTTTTCTCCCTTTTCTTTGTGAATCTACCAGAGATTTATCGATTTTAGTTATCTTTTCAAAGAACCAGCTCTTTGTTGCATTAATTTTTTCTAATGTCTTTGTATTCTCTATTTTGTTTAATTCTGCTCTCATTTTTATTATTTCTTTCTTTCTGTTGACTTTGGGCATTGTTTGTTCTTTGTTTTCTTTAAGGTGAAATGTTAGGTTGTTTATTTGAGATTTTTCTTGTTTTTTGAAGTAGGCCTGTAATACTGTAAACTTCCCTCTTATAACCAATTTTGCTACATCCAGAAAATTTCAATATGTCATATTGTCCTTCTCATTTGTCTCTATGTATCTTTTGATCTCTTCTTTTATTACTTTTTGGACCCAGTCATTGGTCAGTAGCATATTGTTTAATATCCACATATTTGTGGTTTTCCAGCTTTCTCTTTGAAGTTGATTTCCAGTTTCAAAGTGTTGTGGTCGGAGAATATGCTTGGTATGATTTCAGTCTTCTTAAATTTGTTGAGGCTGGTTTTGTGCCCCACCACATGGATTCCTTGAGAATATCCCATATCAGGCACTCTTTTTTTCCTTCATTTTTCTTTTTAACATTTGTTATTCTGTATGTATTTCCTAAGTTTTAAATTATCACTCTTCTCATTTAGACATTTACCAAGAGAAGAAGAAAAAGGTACAGCAGTTTGGGCATTTTCATAGTGGCAGCTCTGAGTACTGTGGGCTATAATTACCTAAATGTGCCTCTCCTTGGAAAGAAACTCAGGGGCAGGTAAGCAGCTCATCTCAGTATATAGTAACATTGCATCTAATACAGGATCTGTATTTGAAGTTCATGAGTAAGGTGAAATTGAGTGACCTTGAAAAGTTCCTTGAAAATTGAGTACCCTCAAAGTGATTTGGGAAAGAGTCCCGTTGAAGACCGACATAGGATCTCTCAGGGAGTCTACCTGAGCCAGTGTTTGCTCCATGTTGGAACAGCATGCTGTTTGTTATTTGAGCACAGATGAAATTGATTGCTCATGTATGTGGCATGCAAACACTGAGGCTGACCAAAAGGACAGCAGATATCCATTTCTTCTCCCAGGCTTACTCTGAAGCAGGTAGTTATTGAGTGGAACAGTATACACAGTCTTTGACTCTGTGTGAATCATTGGGTTTTTTTCCTCTTTCCTATTGCTGAAGATAATTGTTGAATTCCTGTAAATTGCATGGACAATGATACAAACTCCCACTGTTTTCATCTTGGCTTATAGGCTGAACTGCCATAAAATAACATGAACATGAAACATCTGAAATTGTGGAGATTGTGTCATGTTACACATGAGCAAAATGATCATGAAAAAATAAAATCGGTGTTATGGATTAAAAAAAATCTTGCCTAGATGTAAAGAATGGCATTTGCAAGGTAGCTGGCTTTGTGGGGTGGCACGGTTAACCACATCTTATTTTGAATGACCAGAACTGCTTTTTGACACTCTGGAAGGCAGTGTTGCTTGGTTGTTTACTTAGGGAAGGAGAGATGGGATGACTGGCTGGCTGGATTGGTGGGTTGATTCACTGCTGTGTAATTAGGCACTGGGAATACAATGGTGAACAAGACAGATCTGGTCTTTGCTGTCCCAGAACCTGCATTCCTGTACAGGGAAGGGAATGGTTGTTCAGACACTGACAGAATGATTGCAACGTGGTAAGTATAATAAAAGAGAACAGTATTAACAGGGAACCTAGTAGCTGAGCAGGACAAAAAAGGCTTTTTTAGGAATCAAAGAATCAGATATATGAAGGATGAATATAATCAGCAGTAGTTGATAAGTCTGATTAAACGAAGGTAGAACTCAATTGTGACTTGACTTATTATGGCATAGATTCCTAAGTGCTGTGAAACAATATCCTCTGAAGCTCAGCAATTACAGGCAATAAAATTGATGTATTTAGTTTGCAACACAAATTAATCTTCCAGTTTCTGTGTTAATTAGCAAATATTTATTGAATGTTTATGTAGCTACGCAAGTCATTGAGCCCAGTGATATGGAGTATACAAAGAAGCATGACTCCATTTTTATTGTGTAACTGGGGAGAAAAGACATAGTCACATGGTAAGTGAACTAACTAATGAATCAATATGATGAGAGTGGCATGGCACTGTTCTAAAGAAAATATGCATTCTGGATTCAGAGGATGCTTGAGGGGAAGAAGGTGCCCAGAAGGAAGAAAAGAAGGAACTTAGATAAATGAAGAAGAAAAGAAAAAGGAAGGTGAAAATGCGTGAGCAGATGTGGAGGGAAAGTGGAGGCTAGTCTTTAAGGACTGAATACAAACAGTAAATTTACTTGTAAAGGAAAGTAGGATCAGCTCATGTGATGTCTGGAATCATAGGCTTAGAATTTTGAATTTTATCCTGTAGGCACAGGGGAGCTATTAAAAATGAGTCCATTTACCCGACAAACATAGAAGAAAACTAATAAGCTCTGGCTGGCGTAGCTCAGTGAATTGAGCGTGGGCTGCAAACCAAAGCATCACAGGTTCGATTCCCAGTTAGGGCACATGCCTGGGTTGCAGGCCATGGCCCCAGCAACCGCACGTGGATGTTTCTCTCTCTCTCTCTCACTCCCTTCCCTCTCTAAAAATAAAAAAAATAAAATAAAATAAATAAATAAAATTTAAAAAACTAAAAAAAAAGAAAAAAAGAAGAAAACTAACAGAAGTTATTCCTCTGTTGTATTTTTCCTCGCAAAACAAACCACAAGAAGACAAAACAAAATGAAGAAATGGAAGAAGAAAAATACTTGGATTAGGAAGGCCAGAAACAAAGTAGGCATGTAAAATCATTTCCATATTATGATTTTGTGATATGTCTTTGGGGATGTAGTAAATTAAATAAACACACACACACTTGATTTGGTTTTACTGTAATGTGAAAAGTGCCTCAGGTGTTACTTTTAGGAGGAAAAGAATGTCAGTGAAGGACCCTGAAACTTGAGAAAAGTTGGGAATTTTTGCCTAAGTAAAAAACAACAACAACTATTGAAAGAGTTCCACATTAACGTGGCCTAATCTAGGTCACATTCTAGAGTTGTTATTCAGTTGGCCAATGTCATTATGGTGTCCTTGTTATTTATATGGTACATACATATTTTTTAATGGTCTTTGGGCCTATTATTAATTGGTTGAGAATAACCTTATTAATTAAGAGGGGGCAACCTTGGGAACTGTCAAGATGTCAGATAAAGTCAGAACTATTAAAATATTAGTTTATCAGCACTTAGAAGAGGACAACATGCTGGGTAATCATGATTCTGTGACATACATTTCCTGTCATATTAATCTGATTTCATTTGGGGAGAGAGAGAAGACAATTGATGTTACCTATTGTATTGTCTGCAAATACCATCTGGCATGGCATCACCTTAAGATCCATGAAAACACTAGATCACCCATGATTAGATGAAGAGCTAGTTGTAAAATTGTATCTCAAGATATCTTAAGAGAAATTCTCTGTAGTTGATTGCCAACCTTTGTACTGGGATAGCACTTAAGCGATATCTGAAGGCAGTATCTACATCAAGTGTGTAATATTAACTGATATATATTAAGTATTTCATCATTGTTCTGCATATTGAAATGAAGAGCTTGCTCAATAAATATTTGGGCAACACCAAGTAACAAGGGAGGGGTTGGTATTTCAGAATGTTGGAGATCTTGCCAGAAACAAATTAGTTGAAATTTGTTAGTATACTTGTTTCTTATTGTTAATGTGACAAATTGACATAAATCTAGTGGCTTAAAACAATGTTTATTATTATTGTACAGTTCTGTAGTTCACACGTCCAGCACCACTCTTACTAGGCTAAATTCAAGCTGTGGCAGGGCGGGGGTCCTTCTGGAGGCACTAGGAGAGAATCCATCCATTTGTCTTTTGCAGTTTCCAAAGACAGCTTGAATTACTTGACTCCTGGCACCTTTCCTTCCTCTCCAAAGTCTGCAGTTTAACATCTCTTGCTTCTGTTGTCACCTCTTTTTCTTTGACACTCTCTTCTGCCTCCACTGTTAAACAGCCTTGTGATTATATTGGGCCCACCAGATAATTCAGGATAATCTCCCAATTCAAAATCCTAATTTATTTACATCTGCTAAGTCCCTCTTGACGTGTAAGGTAACATAATCACAGGTTCTGGGGATTAGGATGGGCATAATTGGGAATTACTATTCTGCCTACCATAGGTAGGTTCAGGCACCACCCAGTTTCTAAATAATTTACACAAGCTGCTCTAGTGCACTCTTCTTTTTTTTTTTTTAAATGAGCATTGTGACCTTTTAAATCAGCAGGTCTACTTGGCTTGAAAAATGTGTTGACTAACATAAAGAAAGGAAAAACTGCTGGTAAATGACAAAAGAGGAAGTTGATGAAAAAAGTGTAATTTTAGAATGAATTAGTAGTATAAGACACTTATAATTAAAAATTTTTATTAATGTGTGTGTGTGGTCTTCGTGGGGGCTATACTAGTCTTAGGCAAAACCCCACGATTCATCTCATGAGGAAACTTCTAGTATGATATTAGAAGCATATTCCAATAAGGTATTCTGATATGCTTAGCATAGGCTACATCTTTACAAAAATAGTGGATCTTGTTTCAGGGTCTTTAACTTTAGAAGAATTTGGAGATCTTGAGGAAATTTTAAACGATAATAGCTAATATTTCTTAAAAACCTATTCTTTGTCTAGACATTATTTTAAGTACTTTACATTTACACCCAGTGTATCACTTATTCCTCACAATAGTCCTGCAAAATACCTATTTGCATCCTAGGAGTCGGGACTCTCAATTGTAAGTGACCAAAAAAAGAAAATTGGGGGAATATGTTGGCTTATGTAGTCAAACTGCCAGAAAGCTATAGCCAGAGCTAACTTCATAGAAGATTGGAAATTTGGAACTTGAATGATATCAGGCCACTCTTCCCTCTTCTTTTCTGCTTGTGTTTGTGGGTTGATTTCATTCTTGCTAGAGAATCTGTACCTATAATGTAAATTCTGTCCTTAGAGGTGGGTCTCCAGGAACAGAGGTATAGTAGGTGTTTGGTTGATATGTGTTGAATAAATGATACTCTTTTCTGCAAAACAGGGTGAGGTGGAGAGTGGGGGTGCTGCCCAGCCTTATTACTCATTGTTTAGAGGACATGAAAATGGCTCTTCCCCACCAGTCCCATTTTAATGGATCCTGGTGAAGGACTCTGGCTCCTCTATGAAATCTCTATCACTAGGGGAGTTTTGATTGGCAGCCTCTACAAGAACCACATGGTTTGAAGGAGCCCTTCTCAGAACAAGAGGTGCTGCTCTGTGTAAACAACACAAAGGGCCACAGGAGTTCATCTTACAGATGTAGAAATAGGCTCAGAAAGGGTAGATAGATTGACCGAGATTACAGGTAGGAACTGGTAAAGTCCAGATTCAAACCTGATGTTAATTGACTCTTTGACTTGTGTTCTTTCCACTGTGCTACCACATCACATCAATCACAGGAGCCCTGTGAGGTGAAGGTTGGAAAGGAAGCAGGGTAGCATGATAGGACAATGTTCTTTTATTGGTGTTCACAGATGCTGAGATGTTCTGAGAACCTCTAACTCCAAAGAGGAGATACAAAAACGGCCAAAAGATGATGTTTTCCTCTTGAGTTATTTTGGAAAGACAACTGCAGAGACTAAAACATTTTAGGTTATTGGTCATTTAAATAAAAGTTTTCTTTCTCTTTTCTCTGTGGCCTTTTCTACTATTTAAATATATATGAATTAATCAATCTCCTAACTGTCCTCAGGATCTACCGAATGTAAATTAGATTGTTCATATTTGCAAACATTCCTTGACGAATTGTAATCATTTTTGCTAAGTGGTACAAATAAGAGTGAATTTTATTAAGAAATAACTTTTCATGAGCCAACTCAGTTTTCTTTGAGAAGGGCTTGTAAATGCTAATATTGCTACCATATTTGGCTTATTGCAAAAGGAACAGTACATTTAGTAACTGAGATTGGAAAGATACTTCCTAATGTTGCCAGATATACAGCACTCTCCGTTATGTCTTCTAGGATCATCTTTAGTAGCATGTGTTTTGTAGAGCATAACCTTGGAGTCTATCTTCTGTAACATGTGAAAGAGATTAGTCTGTATTTGGGAATACAGCAAATCTACTAGCTAGAAAAAAGTGGTTTCAGCTCTTAAAAAAACAGCCTTCATGAGTCCCACATATATTAGATATTAATTTCTTTTAGTATGACAAAACTGAAACACTGAAGGAAGTGAAAGTAATTTTAAGTACTAAAAAAATGAGCCTAATATTAAATAATTTTGCGTTTGGGGTATGTTATATATTTAAAAAAAAACAAGTAATTTTCCACTCCCTTTTAAAAAAATAGTTCTTTCAATGGTTCAGTGGTTGTCAGCCTTTTTTTCCTTCATTTCACTAAGGAGTAAGAGGGGTTCATGTGGCAGAGAAAGTTGTTGTTGTCATCATTATTACTATGGCTTTGTTTCTGTTTTCATATTTTTGTTTCTTTATTCTAAACAGAGCAAAGTGATGAACTTTTTAAAGTTTGGTCACTTGGAGTCTATAACACGAACTGAAAACATTTAAAAGTAAATTTAATCATTAAATCAATAACTTACAATTATTTTTTCCTGACTATTTTTAGTTTCCAGAAATTTTGCAGACAATTGTTTGCTAGGCAATTTTGCAAGTAAACTAAATTATGTTTCTTTTTTATATAGCATTGTATTATTTAGAGCTATGAAATCTACAAAATATTGCACATATTTCTTTTTTAGTATTTCAGTTTTCCCTGAAGATGCCCATGTTTCTCTATGACTAGCTTTCTTTCTAGAAATATGTAGTTGATTGTGGAATTATTTTATTCCATCATGATTGTTATCTGTCCTTACAGATCTGAACCCTTGGATTTGCTAATGTCTTATTAAGTGACTAGCTATCCATTCTGTGCCCTTTGTATCTACACAAGACTCCCTGAGAAATCTATGGCCTTGTATCGATGCCAGTGACAAAATCGGTCTATATGCTTCTCTACAGAAGAACTGGAGATCTACCCTGAGGTTTTCGAATGTGAGGAAGGGGTTAATGGTAGCTTTTGGCACAAATTTACCCTTATGCACTTAGGTACATAATCTAGTAAGTACCAGGTCTAGTGGCTGATTTTATCCCAAGCCTAACACTATCACCGGACTTAAGACTTTGAGTGGTAGGTCACTTCCTGGACTCCTGAGTTAGATGCTTCTCCCTTATTCTCCCATAGAAACCCTACCTCCATATTTTACCCCATACCCTAGTTTTGAGTTCACATAGCCTATAATCAGATGGTTGAGTTTCTGCAAAAGTCTGACTAAGTAAGTCTTCAGAATGTCCAGTTGAGGAAATCTAAACAATGTATTTTCTTTTTTGAAAACAGATCATCATTCAGGTCATCATGATATAAGGCCAAAAAACAAAACAAATAAAAACTTGCTTGGATTGACTGAATATAATTCTTAAAAGTAAACATGGAAAATGAACCAGACCATGAAAATGTGGAACAGAACCTCTGTGCCAAGACTGCCGAAGAAGAACTGAATAAGTCTTTCAATCTAGAAGCTTCGCTTTCAAAATTCTCATACATAGATCTGGACAAGGAGCTGGAGTTCAAAAATGACCTGGTAAAAATTCAACTTTTTCCAAGTGATGATGCTTAATGAAAACGTTGGTTAGAGTTACTTTATGACTCAAAGACTCTGATTCTATCATTTTTGTATGGATTAATAAGAGTATATGTATAGTTTTATGAGATAATATCACTCTTTATTTTAGTTGATGAAACGCTTTAATACATGTTCTCATTTGAACTTCACAATACTCTGATAATCTGTTTTATAAAGGAAGACACTGAAGGGCAGCTATATTAAATGACTTAAGATCATAGCTAGAGGTAGGTTTAGAATTCTTACACAGTGATTTTTCCCCCATTGATTTTTTTGTGACCATGAGAATATTTAATGACAAGTCGTTTGACCTAATACTTCTCACCTTAATTGTGAAACATCTAAGAAATGCAGTGTCAGATCTTTGTATATTGTTTATATGACTTATGTCTAAACTTAGAAAATTAGGGATAGTCATAAAACATGCTGCTTTTCCATGTCTAAGAAAGCAGATACCAAAGTCCTTTAACAGAAGCTTTCTGGAAAGGGCTGTTAGGATGGTGTGGTCAGTGCATTTTTGCCTTTGATAATCATTGAATATGTGGCTAGGAAAGGAAATGATTCTGCAGTCTTTTGACCAGACTCTTATTACCATCAGTTTTTATTGAGTTGCCTCTGTGTGTAATTAGTTTTGTGGTATATTTGTCTCTTAATTGATAATGGTTCTAAATTAGTTAAAACACCCTCATAATTATAAGATGGAAAGCATCATGTGTGAGCATTAATTTCTTTTATCTATTTAGATTGATGACAAGGAGTTTGATATTCCTCAAGTTGATACTCCTCCAACACTGGAAAGCATACTAAATGAGGTACGTATATATCAATGGTCATTTTATGGCATTGATTAGAGTAGTTCTGGGTTAGTTTTAGTGTATGTGTGAAGATCTGCACTCTCTAATGGGAGCTACTAGCTGCATGTGGCGTTTAAATTTATACATTAATTGCAGTTAAACAAAAATTAAAAAATTCAGTTCCTTAGTTGTACAATGCACATTTCAAGTGCTCAATACTCCACATGTGGCTAGTGGCTACAGTAGTGAACAGCATAGATACAAAATATTTTTGTGCTTGCAGAAAGCTATGCTAGACAGTGCTGATCTGGATTGTGAGCTTCTTAAGGGACAGAAGCCATGTCTCGTTCATCTCTGTGCCAAGTACAGTGCCTCCTATTTGATAATTTTTTTAAAACGTTTTATTGAGTTGAAATACTAAACTCATGTCACTTTTGAGATTTGTATTATGTTTTGATAATGTTATATCTACCAGTGATATTCAAAAGCTCATCTTCTGATACTGAATAGCATCTGCAGCATTGCAGTGTGCCTCATCACCCTTCTAAGTAAAGAAAATAAAACCTCCATAGTTTGTCCTATGAGTACCATCTCTATTATAAAGTTTTTCAGAGTTTTGAAATGGTGTTATCCATTTCTGAATTAGCAATCATAAAAGCTTTATAAAGAATTTTGTGAAAGTATGTGTTTGTGAAGTATGCTGATTTTTATGTACTCTGCATCTACTGACAGCTCTTTAACTCAGTCGTCTTGATCTTTAACAAGCTTGCTTATGATTCCCCTTGAAGGTTTTAGCTTCTAAATTGAGAAACATTTTTTAATGTATAAATCTATTTCAAATTCATAGTTGTGTTTTCTAAAGGATAATGATGCAAAGGTTCCCCAGCAGAAATATTCACTGATCCCATAGCTCTGAGGGAGTTGGGCCTTGGGCTTTATTACTTCTTTCCCTACTACTTTTAGGGTCATAGCCAACACTTAAAATATTATAGGATGCAAGCTGCTTTCTCTGTGAATTGTGTCTTTCATTTTTCTTGCATGATTTTTTATTCTGTTTTTATATTAGTTGATGTTACTTTGAATATATTTTAACTTCAGAAGTGTTATGTATGATCTGTGTTAAGACTTAAGCATTTTTAATTTTGAAAAAGAAGGCTTTGGTCAATGAAGAATATCATGTTATAGTGATATTTATTGCTTTTTAATATAGAGGAAATTTTTCATTTAGAGGTAAAGAGATTAATTTTAGTTAATTTTGTTAGCATGGTCTTAATCACATCTTATTTCAAATATCTCCCTAAGTGTGAAATAAAAATAATCTTAGAAGGTTGTATACAAAGCTCTCTTTGTACATATGTATGTAAAAATGGCAAAGAAAATAGTGCTCATGTAGATGAGATTGTACTTCAAAATGAAGGAAAACCACCTTTGCGTAATTTACTTATCTACTAGTAACAGTAAGTATAATCATTAATGGTTTATTCTTAGCAGTAATTTGGGTGCCTTGTATATTTGGGTCATAGTATTAGATACTTGGATTATAAAGTGTTATATGACTCTCTCTGACTTTGCGAGAGAATTGGTACTGGAAATTGGCCAGGGAGATCTAAGATTGCGAAGGAGTAGGTGGATGTTATGCTCACCTCCCCCCATGACCAAAATTGAATAACAACTAAAATATAGAGGAATCAACCTGAATAACCAACTGAAGAGTAGCTGATGAAAAGTCTTATAACCAAGCATTTACAGAAGAAGAAGCTTCCTACCATCAAGACTGGTAGGAAGGGCAGAGATGAAAAAAGGCCTGGTCCCAGTCCCATGGATGGTGGCTGAGAGATCTCAGCTGCAAAAGTACCCCCTGAGAAGCATGGGGTCTCAACCCCAAGCTGGGCTCTCTTGCCTAGAGCACTAGAGCCAGGAAGAAATGGTTACATAATATGTGGCTATGAAGATCAGTGGGCTTTCTGTCCATCAGAGAGAGACATGAGTCTGCTAGAGATACAGGTGCCCTCCTAAAAGAGCCAATTCACAAAATCTCATTCGCAGCCACCCTGGGATCCAGTGGAGGGAAGGTGGCGTGGACTAGAGTCATGTGAGGAGAACCTGGGGTTTATGGCTCTGGGGAGAGAGCTGAAGGGACAGCTGCCAGGATACCTGTGCTGAACCACTCTGCCACACCATGTTAGCCATTTTTCTCAAGTAGAGCACTCCTCTCCATAGGCGTCAGCCTGGGGGAAAGCAGTAGCTTCACCCTCTGGACACCCGGTAGACCCACCCTGTGAAGTTTGCCTTCTGAGGAGTCAGCTGCCTTGGCCAGGGTATAGAGGTCTGGGCGGACTCAGGAGTGTCAGTGACTGAGTTGTGTGGCTTTGGGGTAGGCACCATTTCCCCCCACTTTCCTGTGAACATGACTGGTGCCTCTCCCTCATGGGGGAACTGCTAGCCCCACTCTCTAGGTTCCTGGTGGCCCCACCCTCTTGACTCCTGGTGGCTCCCATACCGAGGTCTGGGTAGAATCTGGGACAGACTGAGTTGTGTGGCTCTGGGTTGGGGGTCACAACCCCCACATCTCCACACACCTGACTGGCACCTCCCCCACCACGGGAGAGTCCCATTCTCCTGACTTCCTGTGGCCTGACCCTGCCCTTCTGAGATTGGGTTCCTGGCAGAAACTGGGACAGACTGATTTGTGTGGCTCTAGGACAGGAATCATTTTTCCCTCATATACCTGACCACTACAGAGTCCTCCCTTCACAATGCCAAATCTTGGTCTGTTTGGGCCTAATAAACTCTCCTGGCCTCACCCTGAGGACTCCCTGAGACCCTATTCCACTACAAAGCTGTGTAAGCACCCAGCATATGGCAGCTAGACTTGATATACTATGGACATTTGCTGAGTGGCCTCAGAACCAGCACTGGCCCCACGTTTGAACCTCTATCAATCTGGTGAACATCACTTCTCCCTACCTTTTGACTCACTGAAAAGCTACCTCATGCAATTTGTGTACTGCCAGAGGCTCTTTCAGTGACTGAACCTAACAGGCAGCCATCAGGTAAAGGTGAATCTCAGGGTTCCTTGGGACTTTTGCTGATCTGCCCCTGGGCCTGTTATGGGTAAAAGCCAGTCTTGGTGTGCAGCTTGGTCCTTCCTGCTCATACCTGGGCTTACCAGAGGCAGCCACAAACTGTGGATCACTTTGTAGCTCCAAACAGGTTGCACAGGGCCAGGCACGTGCAGTGTCTGACACTGGCCAGCACCAAAGTCCCTCGCATGAGATCCCAGAACCAACACACTCAGCGGCCAGCTTTATACAACATCAGAGCAGGATCCAGTTAGCTTCACAAGTGTCATATCAAAGGGAGATCTTGGCAGATACCAGACCAAGCTGAGACAAATTCTGCTTCATATGGTCAGCACTTGCACAGCAGCTCATACGCTATGGTCAGGGTTGATCCTTACAGTTAGCCAGTCTGAGGGCTGACCCACACACAAATGGGCCAATAACAATCAAGACTCAATTACAATAGGAGGGTTCACATAACTCACTCAGGGGACATTCCTGGAACACTCAGCTCAAGTGATCAAGGATACTGTGCACTCGGGTCCCACAGGACACCTAACACATCCTACCAAGATTGGGAGTCATAGCAGATCTACCCAATACATAGAAACAAACACAAAAAGGCAGCCAAAATAGGGGACAAAGAAACATGCCCCAAGTTAAAACAAACAAGCAAACAAATAAAACAAACAGGAGAAATCTCCAGAAAAAGAACTAAATGAAATGGAGGCAATTATCAGATATAGAGTTCAAAAAAAGGGTTATAAGGATGCTCAAATAACTTGGTGAGAACTACAACAGCATGAAAAGGACATAGAAACCATAAAAGAAACCAGTCAGATATGAAGAATACAATATCTGAAGTGAAGAATACACTAAAGGGAATAAACAGTTGGTTGGATGAAGCAAAGATCAAATCTGTGCATTGGAAGACAGGATAGCAGAAAACACCCAATCAAAGCAAAAAGAAAAAAAATAAAAATTAGGATAGTTTAAGGGACCTTTGGTATGACATGGAGCATGAGAACATCTGCATTGTAGGGATACCAGAAGTAGAGAAGAGAGAACAAGGGATCGAGAATCTATTTGGAGAAATACTGACTGAAAATTTTCCTAACCCGCCGAAGGAAGAAGAGACACACAAGTCCAAGAGATACAGAGAGCCCTAAACAAGATGAACTCAAAGAGGCCTATACCAAGACACATCAGTTAAAATGTCAAAGGTTAAATACAAAGAGAGAATCTGAAAAGCAGCCAGAGAAAGACAGTTAGTTATGTACAAGAGAGCTCCAATAAGACTGTTATCTGAATTATCAACAGAAGCATTCTAGGCCAGAAGGGATTGGCATGAAATGTTCACAGTGATGAAAAACAAGGACTTACAACCAAGACTATTCAGCAAGGCTATCATTTAAAACTGAAGGAGAAATAAAGAGCTTCCCAGGCAAGAAAAAGTTAAATGAGTTTGTTATCACCAAACCAGTATTACAACAAATGTTAAAGGATCTTCTTGAAGAAGAGGGAGAAGGAGAAGAGGAAAGGGAACAAGGAGAGATGAACATAGCTATAAAGAATAACATGGCAATAAATACATAATACATACCTACCAATAATCAATTTAAATGTAAGTGGCTTAAAAGCTCCAATCAAAAGACATAGGGGAGCTGAATGGATAAGAAAACAAGACCCATATATACTTGTATACTGTCTACAAGAGATCCACCTCAGAATGAAAGATAAACACAGACTAAAAGTAAAGGGATGGAAAGAGATATTTCATACAAATGGAAAGGGGGGAAGAAACTGGGGTAGCAGTACTTGTGTCTGACAAAGTAGACTTTAAAACAAAGGCTATAGTAAGATACAAAGAAGGACACTACATAATGATAAATGGAACAATCCAACAAGAAGATATAACCCTTGTCAACATTTATGCACCCAAGATAGGAGCACCTAAGTATATGAAGCAAATCTTGATGCTAAAGGGAGAGATCGACGATAGTACAGTTGTAGTAGGGGATTTTAACACCATGTTGATATCAATGGATGCATCTTCCAGATAGGAAATCAATAAGGAAACAGCAGCCTTAAATGACACACCAGATCAGATGGATTTAATTGATATCCTTAGAGAATTCCATCTCCCCAAACAGCAGAATATACATACTTTTCAAGTACACATGGAACTTTTTCTAGGATAGACCGCATATTAGGCCACAAAACAAGTCTCAATAAATTTAAGAAGATTGGAATCATATCAAGTATCTTCTCTGACCACAATGGTATATAACTACAAATCAATCACAAGAAAAAAAAACACAAAATAATCCACAAAGGCATGGAGACTCAATAACATGTTACTAAACAATGGATGGATCAACAGTGAGATCAAGGTAGAAACCAAGATTCCTTGAAACAAATGAAAATGAGAACACAACAACCCCAAATCTATGGGACACAGAGAAAGCAGTCCTAAGATAGAAATTCATATCATTACAGGCCTACCTCAAGAAGCAAGGAAAATCTCAATCGACCTAACTTTACACTTAAGTGAGCCAGAAGAAGAGCAACAAACAAAACCCAGAGTGAGAAGAAACTAAATAATAAAAATCAGAGCAGAAATCAACAAAGTACAGTATGGAAAGTACAAAAAAAATCAATGAAACTAGAGCGGTTCTTTGAAAAGAAAAACAAGATCGACAAACCTTTAACCAGACTCATCAAGACAAAAAGAGAGAGGGGGCCCAAATAAATAAAATCAGAAATGAAAGAGGAGAAGTAACAACTGACTCCACAGAAATATAAAGGATTATGAGGAAATATTAGGAACAATATATGCCAACAAATTGGACAACCTGGAATGAGATGGATAAGTTCCTAGAAACATACAATCTTCCCAAGCTGAATCAGGAATAATTAGAAAATCTGAATAGACAGATTACAACTAATGAAACTGAAGCAGTAATCAAAAGCTCCCAACAAACAAAAGTCCTGGACTGGATGGCTTCACAGATGAATTTCCCAAACATAAAAGAAGAACCAACATCTATCCTTGAAGTATTCCAAAAAAGGAAGACTCCCTTGCTCATTTTACCAGGCCAGTGTTATTCTAATTCCAAAACCAGATAAAGACACTACAAAAAAGAAAATTATAGGCCAATATTCCTGATGAACATAGACACCAAAATCCTCAACAAAATATTAGCAAACCACATTTGGCAATATATTAAATAGATCATAACCATGATCAAGTGGGATTTATTCTGGGGATGCAAGATTGGTACAATATCCTCAAATCAATAAATGTGATACACCACATAAACAAAATGAAGGACAAAAATTACATGTTTGTATCAATAGATACATAGAAAGCATTTGCTAAAATTTAGCACCCATTTATGATAAAAACTCTCAGCAGAGTGGAAATAGAGTGAATATACCTCAATGTAATAAAGGCCATATATGAAAAGCCCACAGCCAATATCATACTCAATGGGCAAAAACTAAAAGTGTTTCTCTTAAGATTGGGAGCAAGACAGGGATGCCTGCTTTTACCACTATTATTCAACACAGTACTGAATGGAAGTCCTAGCCACGGCAGTCAGACAAGAAGAAATAAAAGGCATTCAAATTGGAAAGAAGTAAAATTGTCATTATTTGCAGGTGACATGGTATGTAGAGAACCCTAAAGATTATAACAAAAAGCTACTAGAACTGATAAATGAATTCAGTAAAGTAGCAGGATGTAAATATCCAAAAACCAGTTGCATTTTTATACACCAATAATGAGCTATCAGAAAGGGAAATTAAGAAAGCAATCATTTTTACAGTTGCATCCAAAGCGTCCCCCCCCCCAAAAAAAAAAAAACACAACCTTTGGATAAATTTAATCAAGGAGATAAAAGACCTGTACTTGGAAAATTATAAAACAACAAAAAAAATCAAAGAAGATACAAATAAGTGTATCATGTATCATGTTCAGGGATAGGAAGAATTAACATCATTAAAATGTCCATGCTACCTAAAGCAATCTAGAGGTTCAACGCAATACCTACCAAGATACCAGTGGTATTTTTCACAAAACTGGAACAAATATTCCTAAAATTTATATGGAACCAAAAGAGACCCTGAGTAGCCACAGCAATCTTGAGAAAGAAATACAAAGTTGGAGGAATCATGCAACCCAATATCAAGCTATGCTACAGAGCCATAGATTGAAACAGCATGGCACTGGCATAAAAACTGACATAGATATCAATGGAACAGAATAGAGAGCCCAGAAATAAATTCATGCTTTTATGGTCATATAGTATTTGACAAAGGAGGCAAGAATGTACACAGTGGGGTAAAGATAATCTATTTTTCAATAAATGGTGTTGGGAAAATTCACCAGAATAAACTGAAAGTGGATTGGAAACTTAAATGTTAGTCTCAAAACCATAAAAATCCTAAAAGAAAACATAGGCAGTAAAATCTTGGACATTTCTTATAAGGATACTTTTTTGAGGGTATGTCTTCTAAGGCAAGGGAAACAAAAAATATAAACAAATGGGACTACAGCAAATTAAAATTTTTGCTCAGCAAAGAAGACCATCAACAAAGTAAAAAGACAGTCTACTGAGTGGGAGAACATATTTGCCAGTGATACATTTGATAAGGGGTTAATATTAAAAATTTATAAAGAACCTATAAAACTCAACACCAAACAAACAAATAAACAAACAATGCAACTTAAAAATGGGCAAAGGACCTGAATAGACACTTTTCCAGAGAAGACACATAGATGGTCAATAGATATATGAAAAGGTGCTCAACATCACTAATCATCAGAGAAGTGCAAATTAAAACCACAATGAGATGCCATCTCACATTTGTCAGAATGACTGTCATCAATATACCAACAAATAATAAGTGTTGGTGAGAATGTGGAGAAAGGGGAACCCTTGTGCACTCTTGGTGAGAATGCAAATTGGTTCAGCCATTGTGGAAAACAGTATGGAGCTACCTCAAAAAATAAAAAATGGAAAAAAAATGAAACTGCCTTATGACCCAACAATTCCAATTCTGGAAATACATTGGAAGGAACTCAAAACACCAATTTGAAAGAATATAAGCACCCCTGCATTCACTGCAGTTTTATTTACAATGTCCAAGATTTGGAAGCAGCCCAAGAGTCCATCAGTAGATGAGTGGATAAAAAAGCTATGGTAAAAGCTGTGGTACATTCACATAATGGAATGTTACTCAGCTGTTAAAAAGAAGAAGAAGAAGAAGTAAATCTTACCTGAAGGGTCAGCATAGATGAACCTTGAGAGTATTATGTTAAGTGTAATAAGCCATTCAGAGAAAGATAAGTAACATATGATTTCACTTATATGAGGGATCTAGTGAACAAAACAAACTGCAAAATAAAAACAAACTCAGATACAGAGAACAGACTGACAGCTGTCAGAAGGGAGAGGTGTTGGGGGCTGGGTAGAAAGATAAAGGGATTAAGCATAGAAAACAAAACCTCATAGACACAGACAATAGTATAATGATAACTAGGGGGGAAAGGAGTAGGGGCATAGAAGAGAGTAAAGAGGGGATAAATGATGATGGAAGGAGACTTGACTCAGGGTGGTGAACACACAATACAATATACAGAGGGTGTATTATAGAATTGTACAACTGAAACTCATATGATTTTATTAACCAGTGTCATCACAACAAATTCATTAAAATTTAAAAAACAAATGGAATTGGCCAGTCTTCACATCTCAAGGGAACTAGGAAGGTAGATAAGTGTAAGTAAAAATAATTTAATTTGTAGAACATTATTAAGAATGTAAGGGGGAACCATGTTAAAGGAAATCATTAAAAAAAAAAGAAAAATGAAAAGGACAGAAGTAGAAAGTTTAAATAGGCACTTGCTCCAGGATATGTGGGTGCAAATATTCTACAGTGTTCATTAAAATCAACCTGAAGAGAGGCTGGGAAGAAATGGACATCCAAGATATATTACA
Source organism: Tonatia bakeri (assembly GCA_004024845.1). NCBI lineage: Eukaryota > Metazoa > Chordata > Mammalia > Chiroptera > Phyllostomidae > Tonatia > Tonatia bakeri. The sequence goes on from PVIA01005747.1 coordinate 98,554, forward strand.
GAATGGGAAGGCAGAGATTACTGAGACATCCTAAATCTCAGAATTTAGGGTATGAAATAATGTTACTAGGCCTTGTCATCCTTTGAAACTGTACTATCTCTGAGGTTCTTAATTTTGAAGTTCCATTCTCTAACCATAACAACCATTCTCTTCCATTCTCTTCCATTAAGCCTGTTCCTTGACCTCATGTAGACCAAGTCTCTTGACCCTTCCTAGTCTCCCAGTCTCTGAGAGTAGTCCTGGCTTCACTTCAGTTCTGCTGTTGCATTGTGCTACCAGAAATTTTTGTTGAATTTTTTATTGACATATAACATACATGTAGAAAAAGTACACAAATCATAACTGTATAGTTTGATGAGTTTTCATAAATGAAATGCCCCGTGTTACTAGAATCCAAGAGAAGAAATAAAACATTACTAGCATGCCAGAAGCTCTTGTGCCCCTTCAGTAGCCAAACCCAGGATATTTACTATCCTAACTTCTACCACCATTGATTAGCTTGCCTGCTTTGAATTTCATAAACAGAGTTATGCAGTATGTGTTGTTGGGTGTCTGACTTCTTTTCAGTATTATGTCTTTAGATTAATTCATATTTTTTATTTATTGATTGATTTTTTCAGAGAGAGAGAAACATTGATTTGTTGTTCCACTTATGTATGCATTTATTTATTGATTTTTGTATATGCCCTGATCTGGGATTGAACATGCAACCTTGGCTACCAGACCAGGGCTTATTCATGTTTTTGCATGTAATTGTTCATTCCCATTGCTGTATAAATTTTTTTATGTATATGTCATTATTTATTCTACTGTTAATAGGCATTTGTGTAATTTACATTTTCTGGCTACTGTGAAAAATGCTGCTATGGATATTCTTATTCATGTCTTCAGCTTGTACATTTGTGTAGATCATACGCATTTCTGTGGGGTGTAAAGCTAGGTATAGAATTGCTGGGTCATCAGGTATGGTATGCTCAGGTTTGGTAAATATTGCCATGGGTTTTTCAAAGTTGTACTAGTATATACTTCCAGTACAATATATAGGAGTTCTGGTTATCCTTGCCTCACCAACTTTTGAATTTTTCTGTTTTTATTTAGCAGTCCTTATAAGTGTGTAATGGTATCACATGATAGTTTTAATCTGAATTTCCCTGGAGACTGATGAAATTTGATATTTGGACCTATATTTTGGTCATTTGGATATCTCTTTTGTGAATTACCTTTTTATGTCTTTTGCCCACTTTTCTATTGAACTGTTTTTTTAATTTATTGTTTGTCAGTTATAGTTGCCCCACTTTTTTCCTTATTACTCACCCCCACCCCATCCTCCCCAACTCCCACAGACAATTCCCCCATTGTCTGTGCCCATGAGTCCTCTATTCATGTTCCTTTGCTTGCGCCTTCACTTTCTTTCTCCATTTATCTCCCTCTTCCCTCCTCTCTGGTCACTGTCAGTTTGTTCTGTATTTCCAAGTCTCTGGTTCCGTTTTTTTAAAACTTACTATAGGAGTCTTTATATGATATGGATATGAGACCTTTATTAGATACATGTATTGCAAATATTTTCTTCCATTCTCTGGGTTATTTTTTATTCTATTAATGGTTTCTTTTTGATGATCAGAAATCCTTAATATTAATGTAGTTCATTATATTAATGTAGTTCAAAACCCTGTTAAGTTTTTTCATTATGATAAGTTTTTTTGTGTATGTCCTGTTTAAGAAAATTTTGCAAATTCCAAGGTCATGATAATGCTATCTTATTTAAAAAAAAAATCTTTATTCTACCTTTCACAATTAGATCTACAATTCATTGCGATTATTTATTTTTTTGCGTGTGATGGTGTGAGATATGAGCCAGCACCAGCTACTGAAAAGACTATTCTTTTCTGTGGTGTCACTTTTATTTTAAATCAGGTGTTCATATATATATAGATCTGTTCCACTGGTCTTTCCATATTGCTTCAGTATCACATACTAATGTTAGGTCCTTTAGTATAGGTCTTGATATCTAGTAATTTCAGTATTCCAGTTTTGTTATAGTTCTTCAAGATTGCCTTTCTTATTCTTGGTCTTTTTCATTTCTTTGTAAGTTTTAGAATCAGTTTTTTAGTTTACACACACATCCCAGCTTAAATGTAATAGAATTGTGTAGATTTTACATATCTGTTTGGGAGAATTGATATCTACTGTATAGCTAGTAATTTTAAATTCAGCCTTATTGATACTGTCAGTTCTCTTCACTTTTTCTTCTGACTTACCCTGTAAGCTCTCAACCCTGGGTTAATTTGGCTGATCAGTTTTCTTTAATTATGTCCTCAGGCTGTTTAAGGAAATCAAATATGATTCTGATTGAACTCTCTTAAGACCTTTGTGCTACAGTTCTTATTTCTGAATTATTTCCTTTCCCTTTTCCTACAGCAGTTGTTCTACCCTTGTACAGTTCTCAAGTAACATAATATTCCCTTGCTAATCCTAACCCTGTTCTTAGCAGCCTTGTGTGTGCAGGTATCTGAAAAGCAGTTGGAAATACGGGCCTAACCCTCAAGAGAGATATTGACACTGAAGATACACATTTTGAAGCCATTAGTATGACATGGTACTTGAAGCTATATCTTCTTCCCTTATCCATCTTCCCACTGCCCTATTTATCTTTCTAAAAGATGGTTCCCATCATCTGTGTCCACTTAAAAATCTCAGTTTCTGCCCTGGCCAGGTGGCTCAATCGGTTGAAGTGTCGTTTGTGCACCCAAAGGTTGTGGGTTCGATTCCTGGTCAGGACACGTTCGTGGGTTGTGGTTTTGATTCCTGGTTGGGCGCATGTGGGAGGTGGCTGATGGATGTTTATCACATTAATGTTTCTCTCTCTCCCCCCTTCTATCACCCCGCTTCCTCTCTGTCTTAAAAAAAAAAAAAACTCAGTTGTCTTCCCACTACCTACTCTATATAGTACACAAATTCATTAAACAAATGAGTACTCATTATGTGTCAGGTATTGTACTGGGCACTAAGGATACAGTGGTGGACTAGATAGACATGGACTCTACTGTCACCTAGCTTAATGGAATATAAGGCTTTTTACAATTTGCATTCCAGTTTATCTTCCTAGGATCACCTCCAATTCCTTCTCATATACTATACCTTCAACCCTTGTGACCTGTGTACCCCAGCACCATGCCAGCACCATGGAGCAGGGACTTCATTCACTGCTGGGTCTCCTGTGGTGGGTGCTTGGGAACATCTGTTTCTGTGTTGTTGAAGTGATGTGACTCTCTGAGCCTCAGGTTCCTCATCTGTGCAATTGGAGGGTGACACCCCCATTCTGCTATTGTGGGGGCACAAGGAGACTCTGCCCATCCTGTCCCCAGTGCAGGGTGACATGGGCATGGGCCATGGCTGCTCCCGAATGGGCAAAGTCCATATTTTTAAATCACCATGTTTGCACATGTTCTTCCCAACCCAGAATGCCTTTCTGTGTCTGCCTGTCATATTTCTTATCATACACTATTTATTGTCAGGTGGTATTTGTTTTCTTTTAATTAGCCATTGGCTGTTAGTTAACTAGTAAAACATCTATTAAAATTTGAATTTTAAGAGATATTCTGCAACTAAAAATAATCTGCATAGCTACTCCTACTTCTTCCTGCTACCAGAAAGAAATTTTTGAAGTGAACTTTTTATAGAAAGATCTAGAGTTGAAATTTAATTCTGTACTATGTCTCTCTGGTCAATAACAATGCATGGAAAAGAGGTGAAAAGCAGAAATAACTATGTAAATTTTGGAGAAACTCATTAATGCTTCTCTGACTTACAGATTATTTGTAATTTTGAATCTATTGATCCACATTCTTTCAATTTAGACTGATGATGAAGAAGAGTCTTTTGTTCTTGAGGACCCTACACTGTTAAACATTGATACTATTGATTCTCACTCCTATGATACTTCATCTGTGGCAAGCTCAGATAGTGGTGACAGGACCAACTTAAAAAGGTAAGTACACATTAATTTAAATTACATTGGCATATAATTGAAATATTTGATCATTTAAAATGTAAATATCTCTGTAGCACAATTCGGTCTGCCAAAGCCTTGCATAGGAAGTAGAAGCCCCACTGGGGTGAAAATAATGTGCTTATTTGACCCTGAAGATTTCGGCACTGTTGAGGAGAAAGGCTAAAAAGGTGGACACTGTGACTACCATCTTCTGCACCTACAGCAAGAAGCCGTAGTATAACAGCCAGGGATTCCCAAAAGCAGTAGAGTCCTTGAAAGGAGCACAAATCAAACCTGGCACAGTGTAGAAACATTGAGCTTGGTTTACTTCACCATCCTTCTGTTCCCTGCACTACTCACCCCCTTCCTCCCACTCTCTAAGGTCAGCTCCAGCATTCCTTCATTCCCTTGGAATGGGTTCAGAGGAGAGTCACAAAGATGATTAAAGATTTGGAAAAAGGACTTTTAACCCTAAATATGTTCATTTTGGCTGCTTTTCACCTTCCAAATTCTTGGAGAGCACATGAAAAGGAAAAAGAAATGGAGGAAGCATAATGTAAATACTTTATTGAATTCATGTGTAACTTTAGTGTTGATAAAGTTGTCTGTATGTTTTTGCTCTCTTCTTAAATTTTGCCTGCATCAGTGCTGTCTTCTTTAGGTTGTCAGCTTTTGTGGAATAGGGGCCATTGCTGGTATATTAACCTGTTCATCATTATTTCCTACACATTGATAACTTAATTTTTTCAGCTTTATTGAGATGTAATTGAAATATAACATTGTGTAGATATAAGGTATACAGCGTGATTCTTTGATGAACATGTATTGCAAAATGATTACCACAGTAGAGTTAGTTAAGACCTCCATCACCTCACATCATTGCCATTTCTTTTTGTGGTGAAAACATTTAAGATCTGCTATCTTGGCAACTTTCAAATATATACAGTATAGTTAGCTATAGTCATCACATTGCACATTACATTCCCCAGAACTTACTCATCTTACAACTGGAACTTTGTACCCTTTGGCCAACATCTCTGCATTGCCCCCACTCCCCAGCCCCTGGCAACTACTATTCTACTCTCTGATTCTGTGATTTTGGCTTTTTTAGATTCATACAGTGTTGGTCTCTGTCTGACTTACTCACACAGCATAGTACCCTCAAGGTCTATTCATGTTGTCACAAACGGCAGGATTTCTTTTTTTCCTCAATGCTAAATAATATTCCATTGTGTGTGCATGTGTGTGTATGTATACACACATGCCGCATCTTCTTTATTTTTCTGTAGATGGACAATTAGGTTGTTTCTATATCTTGGCTATTGTGAAAAATGCTGCAATGCACATGGGAGAGCAGATATGTCTTTGACATAGTAAGATGGGATTGCTGGATCATATGGTAGTTCTATTTTTAATTTTTGAGGAATGTTTATACTGTCTCCCTTAATGTTTCTACCAATTTACATTTCCATCAACAGTGCACAAGGATGCCCTTTTTTCTAGATCCTCACCAACACTTATCTCTTGTCTTTAGTCATCATAACCAGCGTGAGGTGATACCTCATTGTGGTTTTGATTTGCATTCCCTGATGATTAGTAATGTTGAGCATCTTTTCATGTACCCGTTGGCCATCTGTATGTCTTTTGGGGAAAATGCCAATTCATGTCCTCTGCCCATTTTTTTTTTTTTTGCTTCAGTCTTTTGTTTTTTTAGTATTGAGTTATAAACATTCCTTATATATTTTGTATATTAACTCCTTATCAGTATATGGCTTTCAAATATTTTCTCCTATTCCATCTTTTTGCTATGCAGAAGCTTTTTAGTTTGATATAAGCACATTTATTTACATTTACTTTTGTTTCTTGTGCTTTTGGTGTTATATCCACAATGCTGTTGTCTAGACCAATGTTAAGGAACTTTTTGCCCTTTGTTTTCTCCTAGGAGTTTTATGGTTTCAGGTCTGATGTTTAAGTGTTTAATCCACTTAATTTTTGTGAGTTTTGTAAGACAGGGTTATAATTTTATTATTCTGCATGTGATTACTCAGTTTTCCCAACACCATTTATTGGAGAGCATATTCTTTTTTCCATGGAGTATTCTTGGTTCCCTTGTCAAATATTAGTTGATCATATTTATTTCTGGGCTCTCAATTCTGTGCATCAGAATATGTGCCTGTTTTTAATGCCACTACTCTACTGTTTTGATTACTATAGCTTTGTTATATAGTTTGAAATCAGGAAGTGTGATGCCTCTAGCTTTGTTCTTTTTTCTCAAGGTTGCTTTGGCTAACTGGGGTCATTTGCATTTCTATATACTAACATCAGCATGTCAGGAAAAGTAATAAAACAGTTCCATTTACAATAGCACCAAAAACAATAAAGTACTCAGGAATCAGTTTAACCAAGAAGGTGAAAGAGCTGGACACTGAAAATTTTTAAGACACAATGAAAGAAATTAAGTAAAACACAAATAAATGAAAAGATACCCCACGTTAATAGATTAATATTGTTAAAATGTTCATAATTCCCAAAGCCATTATAGAATTAATACAATCCCTATCAAAATCCCAGTGGCATTTTTTTCACAAAAATAGAGCAAACAATCCTAAAATTTGTATGGAACCACCATAATTTAAATGTTTTTGATGATGTGATCACTACCTAATTAAAATACATGGTGTTTTCCTTTCACCTACATAATAATGTCTGAACTCCCTTGCATAGCACCAGCCTGGACCCTGCTTCCCATTTTAATTTAATCTAAGCACTCCCACCCCCTCCTCCTGGTTCATGCCTTTTGTGTACTCACATTCCCCTCACACACTGTGTACCTTTATATTTTCATATTTTAAAAATATTTATTGATTCTTTCCAATAGAGCAAGTGGGATGGGGGAGAGAGAGAGACATCAATTTGTTGTTCCATTTATTTATGCATTCATTGGTTGTTTCTTGTTCATGCACTGACTGGAGATTGAACCTGCAACCTTGGTGTATAGGGATGATGCTCTAACCCGCTGAGAACCCAGCCAGGGCTTGCATCTTTATATTTCTGCTTGTGCTTTTTTGTAGCCTGACAGACTCCCAGGTATCCATCAAGGCCAGATCAGACATCTTTTCTTCTTTATAGCTGTTTCTGATAATATCCCTATTAAATAAGATCAAACTATAATTTATTTCATTTCTGTAGTGCTTTTCATTTTTCTTTTCTAAATCCTTTAACAGTAGCTATTTATTAGTCCCTCTGGCTAGGCTATGAGGTCCTTGAGAGTAGAAACCTGGGCTTTATTATTATTTTTATCTCCAGAGCATACTTTAGTCACATAGAGTAGGTGCTCAATGTTTGGTAAAAGTTAAAAAATTTTTTTGTATGATGATGTGTAGGGTAAGTGAAAGGAGCTGTTAGTAGCAGCAGCACAGAATGAATAGTGAGTGGGGAATTCAAAGTGGTTGGCTGAAGAAAGAGAGTGGCTATAGACAGGAGGAGGGCAAGAAAGGTGGGCAAGGGTAGAAGGTAGGTAGAGGTGATGAAGACATGCTCTCTAGGCAACCTTCTGATGAAGTGTAGAACCTCTTGCTTTATTAAGGTGGCAAGGAACAATTTGAATCAGAGAAAAAGAAATGGCTTTATTCATTTTCCTGCTTGGCTTCTCTGAGGTTCATGTGGGCTTAGTAAAACATCTCAATGTGGGACTATTAGACTCTTTATGCCTCTTTGCAAAACACAGCTAACAAATAATATACAGTGTTTCCTTTTTCCACTTTTCTTGTTTTTGTGTGTTTTTTCTTTCAAAGCTTTTAGACCCTGCCTTTTCCATTTTTTTTTGTTCTTAAACTTTTTTTTTTTTTTAAGGAAGAAGAGATTACCTGATTCTTTTTCACTCCATGGATCAGTTATGCGACATTCACTTTTGAAGGGGATTTCTGCCCAGATAGTGTCTGCAGCTGTAAGTATTTTGTTCTCTTCCTCTAGCTTTATAACCTGCAATGGCATAATGAAGTAGGATTGAGCAGAAAACAGAGCGCAGCACTTCTCTTGGCTCAAGGCTTAAGAAAAATAGAATCTGGCTTTCGTGGATTTTGTGTGATTATTTTTGACTCATAAGACATGGCTACACATCTTGATGTAGAAATTAGTGCAGCCCTGAAATAAAAGTCTGCTCAGAGTCTCGGGTGTGCCTAAATGAAATATGGCAGCCATCCTAAAAGAAACACTATCTGCCTTTTCTTTACATTCCTTTTCAGTTTAGTTGCCATCTTGTGTATTTGGTTGAGGTAGAGTGCTTATTTTTTTAGTCTTCTAATATGGAGAAATGATTGTTCAGAATCTTTTACAGCTGACCTTTCTTTTTAATAATTCACAGTCTCTTTTCATGTATACCTTATTTTATTTACTCTTAGAACTTTGAAAGTAGGGAAAGGCATCTCTTATTTTCAAGTGTGAAGACAGGTTTAGAGAGGTGATATTAACTTGTCTTATTACATCTTTGGGTTAGGAGAAAGCAGAACACTTACTCCAAATTAGGGTTTCCGGCTTCAAGTCTAGATCCTGTTTGTTGTGAAGTGGGGGTGGTATTGGTGAATGTGTCCATTGGATAATGGCTGGAAGAGAATATCTGTGGTGTTTTTAAAAACTGATTTAGAGCACTGGATTAATGTGCAATTTAATAGTTCATCAAAACAATAGACACTGATTCTGATATGTTTTATCAGTTTTTCTTTGACCCCAAAGCCTATAGTTTTATGTAGATTTTCAGTTTTAGTTTCCTAAAGTCAATATGCAGATCTTGTATATAATGGTGATGATGACTGTGATGACACATTCAAACCCCAAGAACTTTGATGTGTTATGAAGTTTATACATTTTATGAAGTTTTAATTGGCGTTTGTCATGTTCATTGTGGACAAAGTTTTGATTTTTCAGGAGAGTAAGAGATTGATACAGAAATGGCATTATGATACCATAACCACATTGCAATTTTCAGGTTTATTAAAGAAAGCTCTTACTGCAGATACCCCCCCCCCCCAAAAAAAAAAGAGGAAGAAAGAAAAAGTATTCTCTGTGGGCAATTGGTATACCCTGACCCAGCTCATATATCATGAAGTCACTTTAAATAGAGAGATAGTCAAGCAATGGAGGAAACCTGGGCAATTGTCCTTCCTCTTTTAGGTGGAGAGTAACTCATATTTTCTAGAATGGGAACCACCTGTTGAGGATTACATTTCCATGACGTTTTCTGAATTTAATCCTTATGTAGGTGATGAAATTCATTCCTTTCAAAATCAAGATGAACCAGAACAGTCATTTGACCCACCTGTGCAGTTTTAAAAATATTTTGAATAATGGAGACTGAACTAAAACTCAGACACTGAACAATGATTAGATAAATCTGTTATTTGAAAGGGCTTCTCCTCCTTCTTGAATAAGAGGGAAAAAGTCTAATAAATCCCAGAGTGTTTGCATTCTATTCTTATTTCATTGCTATGGCTGAGCTCCTTTGGTATGTTAAAATGAAAACTGCTTTTCCTGTGACGGTCTTCATACCCGCCTTCATAATTCTAGATTACCAGCTCAATTTAAATTGTATGCTTTTCTGTGATGGTTGGTTTATTAACATGTAAAGCTAGTTATATTTTTTGGTATCCCTCCTGAATAGTGTTCAGTAATGCCTTCAGCCATGTGGATAGTGATATTATGAGGACCGCCTAGGGCCTTGATCATCAGGGCTTTGTAATCGATGCCTGGAGAACACTTGGTAGAGATGAAACTTGGAGTTGTGAACTTCATTGTTTAGTTTTGGAAACCTCAAAGTAATATGACATGTGACTATATTGAAAACTAACTCAAATTAAATTTTAAAGGAGATTTATCATTTTAATGAGCACCTAAGATAAAAGAGATACCTTAGCACAGTGTTTTTGCAAAACATGTGTAATGTGTAAGAATGTCCTGGAGCGCTTATTAAAATTCAGATTCCTGGCATCACCCCAGACCAACTGACTTGAAATCTCTAGCAGTGTAGCATGGGGACCTGCATTTTCACAGGTATCTCAGGTGATTCTAATATATCTGGCTTTTTAAAACCATTACCCTAATATGTCACAACACCAATACTAAAATTCTGTAATCTCTAAAATGCATCCTACCTTTGTGTTTTTTAGTTTTTAAAGTTAGCTGACTTCTGATTTCATTATTCAGGTTTCATTTTGAATATCGTTTATGTTCTCCATCTGCTTTCTCATTCTTTGTCCCTGTCTGGGACACAAATCAATCATTTAGCAAGTATTTATTGCATACTTCTTAATTGTTGAACATTGTGCTAGGCAAGCTTTGCACATACACACACATCCACACAAAGCTGTGTATATCCTGCTGTTCTGTGTATATTGTACATAGCGCCTTGGTAATTGTTCCTTTTCATATTCCCATGCACTGGAGAAAGTTTCTTAAGTTAGTTCTTGGGCAGCTCTACCAAGCTGTGAAAGAATTTACAGCCATCCTGCGGTATTCATCTCGGCTGCGGATGTTCATTAAACACGTGTAATACACTGAATTCTTCCATGAATCTGTGGGGATACAGAGGACATGGCTACACCCTCTAGTGGGGAGAGCCCTGTACCTTTACCCCAGTGGGTTTTTACTGAGAAAGTAGATACAGTTTGTGGATTCACAGTCTGGCAGAAGGGATCAAAGGGAACAGGTAACTTACAAAAATGCTAACAGAGTCCCTGTTGTGATTCCGGGCAGAGATTGGAGTTTTATCATATGAAAAGGACTGCATGGCTTAAAGGCCTAGTTTTGGTTTCCTGTCTGTGCTTTCAAAT
>PVIA01005748.1:0-109327 GCA_004024845.1 Tonatia bakeri
TCTTCCTTCTTTTTTTTAATGTTTGGTCCCACTAAACACATTCTGCGTCTACAGGGATCACGACCCTCAGGCCTGAAGCCAGCGCCCTGGCGTGGTTTTGCTCCTGGCCCCTAGACTGAGACTGTGGCTGTGCAATGCGGTTAACGGAGCTACACTGACAGTATTTCCCACTCCAAGCAATCTCGGTGCTTTTCGTACTTGTAATTTATTCTCTTAACGTTTTTGTGAGGCCAGGATTATGATGTGATAAAGTAACTAAGTCAATGGAGATTCAGGATTCTTCAGTTGCAAGTTACTGTCCAGTCGGGACTGGCCCACAGCTATCCCCAACCAAGTTACTTAATCCCTTTCAGTCCCTAAATCACTCCAAGAGAACACGATTCTATAGCAAACTGCGCACACTGGCACTACCCAAACCCTCTGCCCAAGAGAAAAACCTCTTTGAGAACTCGTGCTGTACTTAACCGACGGCCGACTAAGCAGTGACTTTCCCCCTTAAATTCCATACTTACCAGTTAGTACCAGAAGAAGCATGCTCAAACTGAGTATCACCAAAAAAATAAAGCCACCAGGCAGACATTGTCAGACCTACACTGGACAGTGCTTCCTCCCCTGGAGCTAATGCGCACCGTAGCAGCCCTTACTTAGAGGGCTAACCGTATGCATGTGTCCCATTCAAGAACAAGGGTACCACCACTCAGGCAGCCCTGGAACTGCCTACCCCCCATCCCACAAAGAGACGTGCCCGCCTCCGCTGCACCACTACAGACATCTCGGCGGCTGTGTAGGGCTTCCACCATTCGACGACTTCCAGAGTGCCCACCACGCACATGCCACTATTTTACAGAAATGCGAGTTCACCAGCTTCAAACTCTCTCCTCCCTTTAAAACTCAAAAACCAGGTGACCACCTGATTACAAGGGAAAGGACTAGCTGACAGAGAGAAGGCCACCGGGACCACAACAAACACACACAGGAAAGGGTGAAGCACTTAGAAGCATTGTTTATGTGTAAAGGAAACATGGTAATATTTATACAACTTAAAAATTTTAAACATCTTTCATATTATTTGTCCTTTATAACCTCATGAGGCTCTTGGGTTAAGAATGAAGAGTTTCACTTTATGTGTGGGAAAAACAGGTCAAGAAAGGCTGAGTGACTTGCTTTCTGGCAAATCGAGTAGTAACTAGCAGAGTCGGGACTGAAACCCAGGACTTCCCACTCCACGTTGGATCCAAAGCTTCTGGAACCATCGCCCAGGGCTTCCAAGCAGTGCGAGCGCCTAACGCTAACTGGAGGCCCAGGCCCTAAAGGAAGGGTGCCAGAGAGCGGCAAAGCCAGGCAGAGGAACCAGCGAGACGGCCCAATGTAATTTCTCCTCCTTGTTCCTCTTGCATTAAAAATTAGGCTAACCATCAAAGAAAAACATTTCCGCTGTCTCTGGTCCACCCTGATAATTTCTGAACTGCTACAGATTTGACAGATTCCTTGCCAAAGAAAAGGTAGCAGTTTCCCTCCACTAAGCTTTAAACAGAACAAAGTCTTCTAACGATGTGTGGTGGGGGCAAAAGTGCACACACACTGGTTTCCTCTGGCGCCAGTCACAACGTGCACCTCCCACACTTCCTGCTCTGTCCAAATGCGGACTCTGGCCACAGCACAGCCCGGGGTTCCAAGTGCAAGTCTGTCACTCACTAGAGGGAAAATTCAAAACAGTAATATCTAATGATATCCCTGCAGAGTTGCTGTAAAATCAGGATTCCGGCCACAGCACAGCCGGGGGTTCCAAGTGCAAGTCTGAACTCTGGCCACAGCACAGCCCGGGGTTCCAAGTGCAAGTCTGTCACTCACTAGAGGGAAAATTCAAAACAGTAATATCTAATGCTATCCCTGCAGAGTTGCTGTAAAATCACTACTTCCTTACAAAAGGTTCATCTTCCCATCATCGCACGATGTCTCCTCCGCAAGTATCACGTGCCACCCATCCCTAAGCAGCGATTCAGGCTATTTCTCAAGAGTCAGTCTGGGCCCAACTGCATTAGGCGACTGTGCTGAGTTTATCCATCCTAGAGGGAAAGCACCCCACCCTGGTGTGGGAGAATAACCAAATGATTATTTTAGTATCTGAACTCTCTCATGGCACCAGGTGCTGGTAAGAATACAAACCAGAGGGAGGACATGAGTTTTATACCTCCTGCACTACCAAGAATGGTATCTTCAACACGGTAGGAGCGCAACATTTATTTAACTCCAGTGACTTTACTGCACGTACGTATGTCAGTTTGTTTCATTAGACTCGAGGGTGAGTCTGCCCCCGCTCTCCCACATCCTCCCAGGGGCAGTGGCTGAACCTGCAGAGGAGGACGGTTGGCTATCTGCATCTAGACTCTGCACGCACCGGCACCCTTCTGATGAACATGCAAGATACATCAGGTCACAGGCCATCGGAGTGTAAGGCGGGATTAAAGATCAGTTCATGCCCACTCCCCATCCTTCGCAGATGAAGACACTGAGGCCCAAAGGTCATACAGCTCAGAAACAGCAGAAACGGGACTCAAACCTCCTGGCTCAAAATGCATTATTTTTTCCACATTTCCCATAACGCAGGTTTCCAGAGCCGAACTCTCAAGGACACAAATATTCAGGAGACAGTTCTCACAGTCACGCCATCTAGATTACTCCGGAGCCAAATTAAGGGTCACGGCTTCACTACTCTCCCAACTAAGAAAGATGGTATCGCCAAATGATCTGAACAATGTCCTACAAACACCGAGGGCTTTCTCTCGGCTAGAGGCTTACACTATTAACTGCTTCTGAAAGAAAGATGGAAAGAAATTAGTTTGGAAAGCCCTTCAGGAGACTTGTCCTCAAAAATCATAAAATGCTGCTGTTCAAAGGAACCTTGCAGACCACCTAACCCAATCCTTTTCATCGTCGAGGCTCAAAGACTAATGCTAAAATGTGCCTTCCCCGGGGCCAAACTGGATGCAGAGGCCCCGTCAGAAGCTAACTTCTTGTTCAATAAACCGTCGTTCCACCAAACCAGTGGGGTGGACCAAAATCACCCAACGGGCCTTTCTGAGAAAACCCACCCAATGGCTCAGTAAGTGTAGAGTGGAGCCCAGAAAAGTGTATTTTGGAAAACCCCCCCCAGGTGATTCTGACAGGCACTCTTGGTGAGCGGATTAATCTCTACACTGTAATGCGCCCCCTTCCTCCCCATCCCTTTTTCTGTAAAATAATTACCCAGTACTTGACTTAACATTATCACTGAGACCCCATCACCAAACTCAGTGGCTACTCGTCTCTCTGATGGGGGTGAACAGACATCCCAAACTTCCCTGGAGGTGTTCAAGGCAGGGCCTGGCCACAGGAGCCACTGAGACCAGATCACTATCCCTGGACAATGTTTATTCTCTGGCCAGGTACTAGTGAAAATCAGGACCTTCCACCCCGAGATGCTGCAGAGACGAAAAGGTCAGGTGCCCTGCGGCACCTGACCTCCACTTCCTTCGCCTCCAGCACAACTGCACGGCTCACCCTCAACGGCTTTTCCACAAGAGCCAGACATCCAAGCTTTACAGCAGGAATGGGCTGTTGAGGAAAAGAAAAACCTGTTTTACCCAGTTCACCCGCTACCTTAGTGTTTTAAGATCAAATGATAACCTGAACACTGAGACTCGGGTTAGGGGGTGAAGTACAAATACAGGAGATATCCCAAGAGTTAATTATGTATTCTTTACTTCTGCCCTAAAAACAGAGAAAAGCTAATTGAACCTGACTCTCTTTCACATCACATTCTGCAGAACTTCAAGCACAAAGTAAACAGATAAGAAAACACTACTGTATGTAGAGCCCCAAAAGGCATTAAGGTTCATCAGCAAAAACAGATCACAAGCCCAAAGGGAAAAACTCCCTCGAGTCACTGACGGAGCAAGAATTGAGCAACAAAACCAGACAGCCTTCCAGCCAACCACTGGTGACTGTGACACAGAAACGTGTGACAGGGCTGAATGGGCACTTCTGAGGCCGTGAAGAGCAAACCATATACTTCCCCCAAAACTCGACTCCATGAGTCAAGAGATCCAGTATCTGAGAAGTTCATCTCAAAAAGCTTAATGGCCCACAGGTTCCCTTTCAGCCATGCTCCGAGACTCAGGCGTACATGCTCAGTACTATTCCACATGCATGTGTATGTAAGTCTAACTGCTCTACCGTCGGCAATGGAGTACTCAGGCAAAGCACCTTTCCATCGCTGTGATCCGATCTGGGCATATTCTTTAGTCATTAGGTTGCACTCACGGAAAATCAAAGCTTCTGAGCTCAAAAAAGCTGACAGCCCTATAAACACTGCCCAATGAGCATTTAAAATTTTGTATTTACTTACTTGTGGTGAGGACAAGGCATCAAGTAAAGATAGTTGCTGATTTTGTCAACTAATGATTGTGAGCACCTCTTTCCTGAAATACATCAAGAAAGGCACTACAGGGAGCTTAAACTAGTAGAGAAGAATAAAAATGCATAAAACTAAACTCAATACACAGAGGAGGAGGCTAAAGGAATGCAAATTATGAGCAATTATGGGTTTTCTTGGTAAATACTTTCTTGGCATAAGGCAAGTAGGTAAGATGTGGGCAGAGTACCGTACATGCAAACTAGAACATCTCATGTTGCCAAACTTGCTATGAATCCCTAGTCTCTTCCACTAAGTAGCCAAATGGCTTTACTGTGCATGTGCACAGTTTACCTTTACAAGTACAAAAGCAGCTCATTATCCTCTGAAGACTAGAATTGAGACGGCCTTGGACAGTAGGGAAGGTCTAGTGGAAACAAGCCCTCGTTCTTCACACGTAAAGGAGAAGTGATGCAGCTTTCCCTCCCCAGACTAACCTCAGGATTAGCATCTGCCTCTGTCCCTGAGTTAGGGGCCCCAGACTTCCCAAATTATAAGTATAGACATCTCTCCCTCAATAGTCTTCCTGCTTTTAGAGAGAAGTACTGAATACATGCTGAGAAGTGTCACCTAAGTGAGTTGCAAAGGCTACTTCCTGGAGATTTCTAACACATAATCCTATATAAAAGAATAAACTTCAAAACTATTCCTGGGTTTCTGATGGACCCTCAACTGATATGAACACCCTTTGGGTAGTGTGCTTTTTAAAAGGGAGGACTGCCCTTAAAATGAACATTTGGAAGGGTTTGAAACTTTCTGACACCCTGCTGAAGGTGCAGGAGAACCGTGCACTTCCAGTAGAAAACTGCGCATTGCCAGGGACATCCTCTGGGTTACACAATTATGATTACACGGAAGTTACTTTCTAATGTAGATAAACTGACAATGTAGATAACTGGTCGTGGTGCCAGCTCTTCGTCTGCAAACAGGCCGCCTGCCCCGCCCGGTCGATGTCCAAGCGCGCCCTCTCCAAGACGGGAGAGGCCGGCCAACCTCGCCCCATCTCACGCTCACCTGCATGTTCGTGTTCTGTACCTGAGTCTGCTCTCTGGGCATCCCGTTCACCCCAGTTACGAAATCTCGCTGGAGTTCTCACTCTGAGTCAAACAAAATCTTTTGTGTATTCATTTTACATCTGCATGAGTGTCGTGACTTCACCTTCTTTAAAATTCTCAGTCCCCTAAGCTCCCCCACCAAAACATACGCTTGGGAACACAAAACCGTGCAGGTAATTACGAGGAGTTCAAGATGCCCTGAAAGCCAGTCATTTGGGTCCACATTCCCCATAACAGCTGTCTCTAAAATGAACCTGGAAGTAGCTTTACGATGACAAGCTGTTCTGTGGTATGTAGAGTAAACCCAAGGTGAGACCCTCTGCTCCCTGTGAGAAGAGCACAGGGACACTACTGTATAGGCCCATTACTTAAAACTCTCCAGGAAGAGCCTTACGGCTCTAACAGAAAAGAAATGAAGCTCTGGTCCACGTTACAACATGGATGAACTTTGAAAACGTTGAAGTGGAAGAAAGCCAATCACAAAACTACATACTCTACGATCCCATTTGTATGAAATGTCCTGAATAAGGAAAACTACAAACAAAAAGTCATTTGGTGTCTGCCTCGGGCTGGGGAGTCGGAGGACAAAAGGCGGGGACTGCTAACAGGTGCAGGGTTTCTTCTGAAAATGCGTGTAAGTGGACTGTGGTGACAGCTGCACCACTCCACAAATAGACAAAAAACAGCTGGCTTTATACCTTTTTTTAAAAAGCATTATGATGGAGAAATTCCAGTATGTTCACCAAATACTTAGGATTGTTTGAAGTCACAGAGCTTTAAAAAAAAAAGACCTTTCTGAAAAAAGTTTCCAAATGGGCCAAAGACAGCAGAAGCTTTGCAATTCCAGAAATAGAAAGTAAAGCTTTGGGCTTCAAATAAAAGCAATCAAAATATCTAATAATGACTTAGAAATTTACAGAGCAATTATATATAATCTACACAATGAGGACCATCATTGTTTAATAGCATATACTTTAAAGAGTCTATACCCAGAATTACTAAGTGCTGAAATGATGCAACTTTTAAAAAACACTATTTTTCCTTTGGCAATTCATCAACATACACTCCAGCTACCACCCAGGAGAGGCCTGACTGACACCTCATCGCTCTTCCTATGGCCCTAGGAGCCGTTCTCATGGTGTCCTACAGGCATCGGTGGCATCCCAGAGAGTCTGGGCTGGTAAGCAAAGCTTCAACTGAAAAGTCAGCTCTCACTCAGAAGCTGTATGGCCTTTGGCACATTACTGACCGTCTATGCAACTAGAGTTTGCTCACTGCAAAAAATAGATGCCACTGTTATAATTCAACAAGAAGTCCACAAGAAAAAAAGATACTGCCATCCACTCATAGGGTTTACCTTAAATGAGGTAAAGGTAATAAGAAAATGAATGCAAATAAAAAACACTAAATATTTAATGAGTCTGAATCCTATAAAGATGAACATTTTCCTTTCCTCTTCAGGACGCAGCAAGGGAAACCACCTTCAGTGCCCCGAAGTCACAACAGCAGAGCTGGTGGAGGACTCCAGCAGTCTGATTGACGCCCATGTCCATTTTCTCACAAACAATGGTAATAAAACACATATCACCAGTGAGCTGCACCCGAGTTTTGCTGGACAGATGTCCACTACTTCTTTGCCTTCACCAACCTAATTCAATCGAGAGGTTGCGAGTGACCCTTTACCTACCTACAAAACAGGATTGCATCCGTTACCTGCTATGATTACGTATGATAAACATGATTTCAGTCATCCAGATAGAATGCTATTGACTGCTACAGCCATGATGCTTGGGAAAGCATCTCAAATCCTAAGTTCACCAAAAGGGCTGGAGATTTGTAACGTATAATCCTAGGCTTCCTTCCATCCTTGCTACTTTCTACACAGCTAGACAAGGAGCAGGCCTACAGTGGCATTCTGATTAACTGTCTGAGATTCCTTCCTATTACAGTGCTCTCTCTAATGTTTAGTATGCAGATATTTAAGGTGTGTGCCCAAATCTGAATCCAAAACGTACACTGAGAAAACCCTATAGGAAAAGAAACTGATACAACCACTCTGGAAACCTGTTTAGCAGTATACCTTACAACCCACCTACTCTAATTATGTTTACCAAAAGACATGTTTGAGAATGCATCAGCGTCACACATCATAGCCGAACACTAGGAACATAAATGCTCATGAACTACAGAACAAAGAAACTGAGATATTTTTACATCGAAAGTACACTGCAATAATTAAAAAAACTATTGCTGCACAGGAACATGGCTGAATCTCACAGACAAAATGTTGAGCAAAAAGGACATTTGCAAGAATGTATGTATGATAGGTTTCCACTTATATGAAGTTCAAAAAGCAGCAAAATTAACCATAGTGAGAACGACAACATTTGGTGGGCTACCAGCGGGGAGGGATGTACACAGCTTCCTGGGATGCTGGGTATTTTCCAGTCTTGCCAGGCAGTACGAACAGTGTATCCGTGTGTTAAGTATTTCCTGACTTGTACAGTTAAGACTAGTGCCCTTCACTGTGTGAAAGTTGTACCTCAGGAGAAAAAATGCTACACTTTCTTATTAAAAAATGATTTATTCAGTTCATAGGATAGCAGGACACAACAGACAGTGTGCCAGAACAGACTAGACCTGTCCTGCAGTTTCTGCCCATATAAAAGGCAAGTCATTCATTCATCAAACATCTACGGTTTGCCTATTTCATGATAAAAAGCTCATGTAGCTATATTATATTGTCAAAAAGCATTATTATATTAAAACTGCAACCTGAGAGGTAAAGTGTAATAATTTTGCATCTATATGAAGCTGGTAACGAAATTGTAAAATATATGTAACAACATTTAATAAAACTACAAGGAGAAATAGATAAGTAATTGATAAAGCATAAGACTTGAAGGGTACCCACAAACCTGGAGATACAAATAGTCAATAAACATTTAAAAGGACACATTAGTAATCAAGGAAACACATATGGAAATCAATTAGATTCACTCTTACCAAATTGGAAAAAATAAAAAGCTTGTAAATATCAGGTTTGTCAAGCTGTGTAGAAACAAGAACTCTGACATACTGTTGCTAGAAGTATAAATGGTTTTAACCTCTTTAGAAAAGTTTGGCATTATCCGGTGAAGTTAAGGGTGTACATCCTTTACAATTCAACAATTCCACTCTGAGGACTAAATCCCAGAAAAACTCTTACACTTGTTAGGAGTTGGATTTCTCTTAGAGTTTTTTCACTTGCCATATGTAAAGATAATGGTAATGTTCAAATACACCCCAGGCTGGAACAACCTAAATGTCCACCATCAGTGGGATGGAGAAAGAACATACGGCAGTCATACGATGAAATTCTACACAGCAGTGAAAATGAATGAACTGAACTACAAGCAAGAACACATATGTATTTCACAAATATTTGACCAACATAGGAAAATTTTAAAATACATATAAATACATTTATATCAAGTTAAAAAATAAAGCTAAACTTAAGAGTCGCATACATAGGTGGTAACACATTTTTTCAAACACAGCAAGGGAGCCCTGCCCAGGTAGCTCAGTTGGTTAGAGCACCATCTAGATACGCCCAAGGTTGCGGTTTCGATCACCAGTCAGGGCACATAAAATTGATGTCTCTCTTCTCTTCTCTCTCTCTCCCCTTTCCTCTCTCACTAAAATCAATGAATAAAAATAAATAAATAAAAATAAACACAGCAAGGGATAATTATTCCAAAAATCAGGATAGTAGTCATCTCTAGAGGGGAGGGAGGAAACGTGATGGTGGAAGAGGGGGCACATGGGTTGATGGTAAATATTCTATTTCTTAACCTCAGTGATAGACAGATTATTACATTACTATTCTTTAAAATGTAGGTATGTGCTTCATGTACTTTCTGTACATAGAATAAATTTCACATGAAAACTTCTTTCAAGATGTTATTTATTTTTAGAGAGAGGAGAAGGAAGAGAGAAAGAAACATCGACTGGCTGCCTCTTGCAGGCCCCCAAATGCAGACCTGCCCCCAAACCAGGCATGCACCCTGACTGGGAATCGAACCAGCAACCTTCGGTTTAGAGGCCAGTGCTCCACCCACTGAGCCACACCAGCCAGGGCAACACACGAAGACATTTGTAGTTAAGAAGCGAGACAAGTCCTCCTTTCCTTCCCTCCTTCTGCTGGATGGAACATACACCTGACAGAGCGAGCTGAAAGCAGCGAGCCTGGACCAGGAGGCGGTGCACGATGAGAGGCAGAACTTCCTCAAAGACCTGGGAATGGCCATATCCGTCCAGAACTGACTACTCTGGACTTCTCTGACTTTACAAAAATGTATTTCCACCTTTTAAAGATCTCTGCTACTTTAGGTTTTTTCGTTTATATACAGCCAAACCTAATCCAAACTGATACATTCAGCAATCTGGACAAAACAAGCTTTCTAACAATCAGAGCTGTCCAACAGTGGAAAGGACCCCCTGAGAATACATTCTGCACCCACTCCTGGCAGGGCACTGTGGAGGGGGTTCCCACACAGCAAAGGACGCTGGACTGCAGGATTTCTGAAGGCAGTTAAGATTTTTTTTTTTAAAGATTTTATTTATTTATTTTTAGAGAGGGAAGGGAGGGAGAAAGAGAGAGAGAGAAACATCAATGTGTGGTTGCTGGGGGACATGGCCTGCAACCTAGGCATGTGCCCTGACTGGGAATCGAACCTGCGATGCCTGGTTCACAGCCCTCGCTCAATCCACTGAGCTACACCAGCCAGGGCGGCAGTTAAGATTTTAAGGCGAATAAAGCAGCTCTGGGCTTGCCAAAGCTATGGCAACACTTTGCTTCCGAATCTGTCCTCTGTTATCAGTGAAAACACTCCTTTCTATAATATTCCAGACTCTGCTCAGATACTATCATCTGGCTGTACCTTTGAGAACTCACTTGACTTTGACTTCAGCATGCTGGGTACCCTCTCTTTGCTCTTCCACATCCCCCACCCAACCTTCTCCAGCTCTGTTATGTATGTGCCTCATGGGGTTCCCTTATTTTCTGGTTTCCAGTTGGGTCTGACCAATGAGAGGCTTTGGCAGGAGATCAGAGGGTGGGAAAAGAGAGAGTCTGAGGTATTTATTCCTCTCGATTCCCTCCCTTCTAGGCCACTGGTTGGCAGTGGTTATACTCCAACAGGTTACCCTCTCCTACAGCTAAGCTCTCCCAAGGTTCCAGAAACTACTCCCCCTCCTGGGGGCTCCTTCAGGCCTCAGAGTAATAAGGGCTGTACTCCTGAGTTGTTTCATCATCCCGTTGGTCTTCCTCAACCCTGCCAGCTCTGAGGAAGCACCTGCACCTGCTCCATCACACTGCAGGACTTTGTCAAAAGAAAACTGATGTGCCCAACGAACTACCTTCTGCCTTCCCAGCCGGGTCCCATCGCCCCTTACCCCAGGGCACGGTTTCTCTCTCAGTAACTGAGTTCTGTGTGTTTCCACGCACAGACTGATTCACTACAAACCAGTTCCCTACGGGAAATTCTTAATCCCAGGCCAACTCCCAATTCTGCCGCAATGTGGGCAAACTGTATGCAACGTTAGGTTGGACAAAGCCTAATTAAGAAGGTAACTGTTATGAAAACGTCCCAACACACAGACTGCAATGCTCAGCCCAATATTGGGACTTGAGGTTCATCTATTTATAATTCCCCCTTCCTTTAGACTAAAAGCTGCATAAATTATCACACTTGTTAATACAGTTTTGTTTTATTTAATAAAGACTCAAACAATGCCAAATACAGTCCTCATCCTGCAATAGTCATTCAAACTGCCAACAAAATTTTAACCAGCCTATCAGTCCCCATCAGTTTTCCCTTTCTTTTGGACAATCTGATGAGTAAGACACCAGAGCAGAAATAAGCTTTTTGTGTTGATCTTTCAGTGTACTGCTTAAATCCCAACTGAGATTCAGAAAGAAGGCATCTCTGAAAAAGATTCAAGGGTTAAAGATAAGGCTGAGACCTGGAGAGATTCAGTTTTGGGACCTGAAAAACAGAACTGAGACAGGCTTACTGTATGCAAATTAAGAGTGCTGCAGAAATGTTGCAAAGGAAAACATTTCTTAAGAATTTCCTCTACTGCAGAAGACCATGCTGTACGTTCTCCAATATACATTCCAAAGTAGCAGGGCTGGATCCACTGGGCAAAATAACCCCAAGGAATGCTAGAGCAGTCCCATTCAACTCCAGGAAGAGACTCACTGTGCCTGGGATGACCCACAGGAATGCCTGGGCTACAGAGACCGTTATCTGTGTGAAGAACCCTAGACCCGGGCACCACGGACATTTCAGGCCAGATAACTCTTGGTCGTGGGAAACTGTGTGCGTTGTCAGGTGTTTAGTAGCATCCCTGACCCCTAGCACTCCCCAAGTGTGGCCACCAAAAATGTCCCGAGACACTGATATGTGTTCCTGGAGGGGAAAACCACCCTGGGCTAAGAACCTTGGCCCTAGATAAACAACTTTCACTAAAAACCCCAACCAGCACTACTATGGAACAAATGGCAACCTTGATACCTATCTGCATGGGAAAAAAGAAAAGCCACCTAAGGAATACATGAGCTTTTAAAACAGACTGAGCTATTTCTTAAAAGCCACAGGTATTTAACAACTTATAACCCTCGTTTAGGGAAGGAGGAATGATTGCCAGAGTGAGGAAAAATTACTCAAATGTTGCCTGACTTGAATTCCCTCAGAAAGCATCACCATTCTCAGATGAATACACTCACTCATTTTATTCTGAGACACAGGTGGGAAGTATTACAGCCCATGACACACCATAAGCAGGGGTGTCAGTGTCAAACTCATTTTCACCAGAGGCCCCATCAACCTTGTGGTTGCCTTCAAAGGGCCCAATATAACTTTAGGACTGAGTAAATGTAACTACTCCTTAACTTGGGGCAAGGAGCTCGGCACTGCCGCTGGGTAGAAACAAGGTGGAGGGCTGGATTCAGTCTGGGGTCCTTGTGTTTGCCACCTGTGCCCTACAGGCACAAACGGAAAAAGGCAGGCAAACCACCCTAATCAAAGAAGGGCAAAATTAAGGACAACAACACGCTAAAGGCTGACAGCCCAAGCTCCTCATTCTGGGATACGGGGTTTGACATACATGGACTCCAGCTGACCTTCCAGTTTCATACCATAGTATACTGTCCACACATGTGGTTCGCAACCTTGTCAAACCCAATGCCCTCTTTCTATAACAAATATTTTATAATGCCGCCTGATTATTCTAAAATGAAATTTGAAGATTGTAACATTTTACTTACAAGCATAACTTCATAACGTCCTAACTGCAATGTAAAAGAAAATAAACAGGAACATTTGTACAATAAAACACATATTTTCAGACAACACTATACTAGAAGACAGACACGCACAGGCAGACACACACTCCTGTATTTCCAAACTGCCCCCTGGAGGGAGGAGCTATCCCACCCCTGCTGCCCCACAGGAGCCCTCTCCCATCGGTCACAAAGTTCAACAACCTCCACCCCTTCCGGAGAATGCGGCCCAGGGGCAGCATCACAAAGTTAGTGAGAGGGAGGGACTTCAAATCAGACCAACTGTGGCTGAAATGTGGCTGCATCACTCCACTGCCGTGGTAACCTAGCTGAGTTTGGGTTTCCACTGTAAAAGGAAGATGCCAGCATGTTTTCCAAAGGGTGTCTGTGAACAGTAAGTGAACATGTAGAGCATCTATTTCCCTACATAACATGTAACACATGCTTACTGAACATGAGCTGCTGGACTATGTTATTATTCCTGAATCCACCCTGTGGTATGTGTCAGCTTATGCCCATGTTACTCCCCTAGCAGAAACAATGCGTGACTGGGGACCCATTTATCAGAGACCCAACAATGGGCCCATGCATAAAATAAGAAGTTGCATCATGTGACTCTATGACTGTTTCTGAGTTTCTCCGATATGCTGCCCTGCATTGAGGTCATTTTTATGAACTGGGATTCCTTCTTCTCAGAGGGCCAAAAGTATGTCTTACACGTCATATAAAGTACCTCGAACTCAGTTCCTAACAGTTTAGTGCGCCCACTGAAAACCCACCCCTGGTTGTTGGTTCTGTACATTTTAGCTTCCAATAGCCCAGTACAGACAAGGAAGGAACGACAACTTTTCCAGGGAAAGCACCTCAACCACTATGGTCTCTTTGGAGAGGGAGGATCCTCAGGGCCAGTCCTCATCCCTGTGGATTAATTCCTTACGCCAACAGGCACAGCAACAGCCCTGAGGATTCTAGATTATACCATGAGAAAGTAAAAAGTAGTGGCAAAAGCTACAGAAATACTTCAAAACAAAACGAATGCCAAAGTTAATATTTGGAATAAAAGCAAACACTGCTTAGATTATTAAGGAAACACAAAGGCCCAAGAAGTAACATGCACATCTCTGGGCAAGGGAATGTATCCTATTTACATACAGGCATCTTAATTTACATAAACGGACTGAGGAAAAGTGGAACTTGTCAATTGTTACAAATCATTCTCTACAAAGTAATGCTACCAGTGGCTATCTCCGAGTAGTGGAATTTGGGGGGTTTCTTCCCTTTGCTTATTTATAATTTCCCTTTTGTCCTAACATATTGCTCTTATAATAAGCATTTAAAATTACATAAAGCTATTTATTATCTACTGACAACGTATGAAACTTCAGGCAAGAAACTATTTCTGGTGAAATCTTCATAATCTGCAGATAAAACAAGTACTTATGTCTCTCAAATCATCTTGGCTCCCAGCTTCAAATCAGAACTAATACAACTTAGTTTCCCTCATTATCCCCGCAGACCTTACAGGTTTTGCGGCCACAGGAAGTCAGCACCCAGTACTAGAAAACCTCACTATTAGTTTTTGCCAATTTCCCCGTGGATAGCTACCAACTCTCTGGAATAGTAAGATAAAGAGAGAAAAGGAATTGTTTCTAAATCCATGTTTTTGCACAAGGAGACCCTGGACTCAGTGAAGTGACTTATAGAAATGAAATGCACACACTTTTTCTATATAGCTATTTTAAAGTCCTGTTTCCCCCACAACTCTCCCACTGAAGAGCCTCTATGGAATCATAAAGGTCCCAAGAACAAAACGTCACTGTGGTAAACACTCCCGTGGCAATGCTATTCTCCCTGCTCAGGGAGAAAACAGCACAGAAAGACCTCAGGAGGAGGGGAAAATGCCGCCTCTGCCAAAGCAGGTATGTCCCTCAGCCCAACAAAATACTTAAATTCAAACTAATTCAGTTCAACAATCATTTGTGAAGCACTTACCATTACAGAGCGCCAAGGTGGGTGTTTATTCATGTCTACATAAATAAGACATGTCTGCCTTCCTGGGGCTCACAGCTTTACTCTGGGAGACTGACACTTCTAAACTGTAATATATGGCAGACTCAGGCAAAATAGAACAGAAGTTTTAAAATTGCCCTGGTAATACAGGAACGGAGAGATTAAAACCGTAAGAATTTTGAAAAAGATTTTTTTTCATGTATATTAAATAGTCACATTTAATTCAGTTATTTCTCCATCCTAATCGTTAAGCCCAAAATAAAGGTGGCAGAAATGCTCAGCTACCAAAAGCAAGCATCAGGGTCGTGAAAGCTACACACTAAGATCCCTCGGACTAAAAATAAAACTTAAGGGACAAGTGCCTTACAACAAGGAGGATGTTAGGAAAAGACTCACCAACATCAGAAGGTCCATACTCGGCATCGTCCTCTTCCAGCCGCACTTTCAGGGCCTCCCCTCTGCGAAAGGGAACCAGGTTTGTTTACTTCCAAAGCTTTTAACTATCGCGTCGACCCGCCTAGATTAGCTAGAGCAGACAAGAAATGGTTCTCTCCCTCCTTTGAGAGCTCGGGTTTCACTCCCAGATATCACACTCCACCCCCAGCACCCCAAAGCAGCGAATCAGAACCCTGCTGGCACCAGGCTTCCCTCCGACAGCTGACCAAACGAATCCAGACCCAGCCTCTCACAAAGCAGTGCCCCCAGGTAGGTACCAGGGGCACCGCCCAGCCCGCCCGGGCCACGGCCCGGAAACCCCGAACCCAGCCCATTCAACCTAACCCTGCGGAGAATCGGACGTTAAAGGCAGCCTCGTCCCTAGGTCCAGCCGCCAATGAACTCTCTTTATTAACAGCTAGCTTCACTCTCTACATCCCTCCCTCCCCAGAACCCCTTCCTCTCGGCAAGATCAGCAAGTCTTCCAGCCCCAGTAGTCCACGGGAGTGAAGTTTCAGACCCCGCTCCCTCCCGACCCTGGCTGGCATCCTCTCCCACCCGCTCGCGAACCTGGCACTCACTCAGACCTCGGGGGTCGACGCGCCGCCTTACGCCCGAAGCCGAGCCCGCCCTCAGGAGCTAGCCCCTCCGTCCCGCGGGCCCTTCCTCCTCTCCTTACCCCTCCTACTCGAACCCCCTACCCTCCGAGTCTGGACCCTACTCGCCTCTCCCAAGCCAGGACCCGCCTCCCATTCGGTCCAGACCGAAGCCTTCCTCCCCAAACCCGACTATCCTCCCTCCTACGGAGCCGGGCGGACCCCTCCACCTCCTCAGCCCAGAACCAGCTTCCCCGCTCCTTCCCTCGGACACCCTCGCCAGCGAGGGTTCTCTTCTCCGCGACACCGACTCGCGAGCGGCTAGGTTCGGGCTCCCCCTGCGGCCGGAGCCGCCGAGATTAGAGGCCCCGCCGCGAGCCGCCCCGCCCCTCCTCGCCCGGAAATGGGTCCGCGGCCGGCGTGCGCGGCCCCGCTGCCCGCCGGGCGCACGCCTCCCCCGGGATCCACCGTGCGTGCGCGTCGCCTACGGACCCGCCCGGCTGGCACCCTGGCCCTCCTTCCCCGGTCTCCAGCCTCCGCTTCAGGCTGCCTTTTTAAAAACCGAAGGGCGCTTGTAGCTTTTGAGAGAGTTGGCCTGCCGAGCACTACAAACCGATCGAAATAAACGACCGAAAATGGGACTCTAAAGGGGCTTTTGAAATTGTCCCTTGTTTTACCTGAATACTTCCACAGAGGTCAGTGACAAAGGGACGTGAAAACTCAATGGAAATACTATCCCCATCTTCCCTTCCCCCAACAGAAATGGAGAACAGAGACTACAGCTCTTGGGGGAGGAAAAAACTTTCCTCTACCCTCAAGGTACTTTCCACTGCTCTAATCAGAGGTGAAACAGCCTTGGCAGGGTTCTTAGCGGGTTAGAATGTGTCTCCATATGTCAAGGTCACGGGTTCTAGCCCAAATCAGGGCACATACAATAATCAACCAATGAACCTATGAATAAGTCAAACAACAAAATCAATGTTTCTCTTTCCCTTTCTCGCCTTCCTTCTAAAGTCAGTCAATCAATAAAGTAGCAAGAAAAATGAGCAAATTTAATTACATACCTGTGGGTGGGAGCCCCACATGAGACCCCCACATGCGTGAGAGGTTAAGGGGCAGAAAGGGAAAATGAGGTATTATATGACATTCTGAGCTATAAAGTAAGGCACCTTGAGGTTTCAGAAGGTAATTGCAGGGAAGAGTGCATATTCAGTAATTAGTAGTTTGCCCTGCCGCATAGATAGGTCATAAAATGTTATTTGTGATGATAACTCGTCGTGGGCCAGGCCCCTAATTTAAATTCTTCTAGATAGTAAAGGAGAGAAGGGGGAGAGGCGGATATTTCTCTTGAGCCCGCAGGGTCTCAGTTGCTTTTAGCTCAAAATAACCCTCATACCACAGAGGCACATCTTGAGGTGTCCTGAACTTTACAAGGTGTCAGGCGAAAATGCCGCCAATACTACTTTATGTTTGTGAGCAATGTTGGGAGCCATCTAATGTGTAAGGGAACGTGCCCACCAGAATCACAAAGGTCTCCCTTCATTTCCAGATGAAATAACTAAATCTCAAATAAGTTTTTCATGACTTGCCTATGCGGCCATGGCAGTAATTCAGCAGAAGCAGAAGGCAGCATAGTTACATGTCACTGACCAGTGATCTGCATACTGTATTTTTTTCAGCAGACTTTTCTTAAATGACACCAAGAAAGAATCTTGGAATCTTAACAAAAATGATACTAACAAGGGCACCAATTCCACCCCTCGCAAAATGTCCAGACACTAATCCAGGGTGTCATCATCACCAGCATTATTACCCTCATCTAGGATGAAACTCCATGTTGTCATAGCTGCCCTCCTCTGTACAGCCACTCAGTACTTTTCAATTTCCCACAGAGTGGTTAAGACCCTGAAGGAGTCAAGCAGTTTGTCTGCGCTTCCTCGTGCTCACCCCCAACCCATCGAAAGTCTCAGACGTCTCTGTCATCCAGAGCCCCTGAGTCAGGCGCTGACATTCCATATTCTACCCTGCTCGCCTCTGTTCCTCCATAGACGTGCCTTCTCAGGGCTGAAGGGTCAGAGGGCATTTTGGGGCCTCCTGCCAATGCCTACTCATCAGGAGTTGCTTTTCGATTCCAGGCATGTCCACCCCACTCACCATCCCCACCCCTCTGCCTTCTTTCTTTTTCAGACCCTGGGATCTGCTGTCCAAGTCTCCTTCTTGCCTGCTGCATGCACTGTCTAAGCTACAGCCTCTGTGCCGGCTGATGGGAGAGGGGCAGAGACCGCATCTGCTTTCTCCCTACACCTCTGCAGTATGACTTCACTGCTCCGAACACATGGCAGTCTGTTGATTCCCCCCAGATGAGCAAACCAATTCAACTATAGTGGCCAGTCCTTACCTTTATGGACAGAATGTTTGTTTCCCCCCCCCCAAATTTATATGTTGAGGCCCTAAGGTCTGATGTGATAGTGGGGCTTTTGAAAAATAAGTAGGGTTAGATGAAATCATGAAGATAGTGCTCCCGTAGTAGAATTGGGATCTTACCAAAAAAGGAGGAGACACCAGAATGTCCCCTCTCCCTCTCCTTCTCCCCCCGACCCTCTCTACACACACGCGCGCGCGCGCGCGCGCACACACACACACACACACACACACACACACACAGAGGAGGTCATGTGAGCACACAATGAAATGGTTGCCCTTTGCAAGCCAGGAAGAGGGCCCTTACAAAAAACAAATCTTCCAGCATCTTGATCTGGGACTTCCCAGCCTGCAGAAGTGAGATAAATAAATGCCTGTTGTTTAAGCCACTCAGTCCATGGTACTTTATTAGAGCAGGCCAAGCTGACTAAGATGCTTACTTTGCCAATAGCTATGCTAGGCACCTTTATATCTAAGGCCCTATTCATGTCCTAACTTGCCCAGGTCAGGTGACTCTCATCATCACTCAACAGGTAAACATGGCACGAGGACCCAGAGAAGGTAAATGATCATCCCAAAGACTCAGCAGGAAGGGGTAGAGTTGGGATAAAAAATGTTCTTCACATTCTGTGCAGAGGACCTAAAATATGCTTGTTGATTAATCAGAATCAAAGGATGTTAAAAACAGAGGGGCCTTCCACTATGTACCAGCTCAGCCACATGGTATAGACATAAAGAAGCCGAGGCCCAGAGAGGAACATGACTCCTGACAGTTCCTGGCAGAGCCCAGAGGCTGTGTGTGCGTGTGTGTGCATGCATGTGTGTATGTGGCGGTAGTCAGGCCACCCTGCTCCTCAAGCCCACACTCTCTCTGACCGCAGAATAACATCAGGAATTACAAGAGAAGCAGGCAGAAATAAAGGATGCCTGAGTGTTCAGGTGAGAAGAATTCAGCCTTCACAGGGGAATCACATTGTACCAAAGTGGAACAAAATCCCCACTGACCATGCCTTATGTGGCCTGGCTGTATCGGTGGAGTCCTTGGGAGAAAGCAAGAGAGAAGAGAGCAAAGGGGACATAAATAAAAGACAGTATAATTCAGAGGGAAGAGGAATATGAAAAAGCAAGAAGTGTTGGCCAAGGAGCAGGCACATGTTGAGACATCCTTCCCCTCTCCCCTCAGACACACACAGCAGCGGCTTCAGGAGTCCTATGAAGAAGGGGCTTAGCTGGCTGAAGGCAGGCCGAGGTGGGGCCAGCTGGGGTTTCCATACTCAGAGCATGGTTCCCCATGAGCAGCACCTAGGAGCTGCTTAGAAATGCAGGGCCTTGGAGCCCCACTCTGGAACCTGAGTGCATTTTAACAAGATTCCAAGGTAGTGTACATGCACCTTCAAGTCTGAGTAGCACTTCCCTGGACAGCCTGCTTGTGCACAAAGTACTGTGTTTTTATTAAGATTGCATGTTGATTTGAGATTATTTAAATTGGTCAGTGATGAGAAATAATGGGGGTTGAGGAGGAGAACTAAAGCCCACCCCCCCACCCCCCGTTGGTCTATGGTGCCACCATGGTGCCTTCCAGGAAAACAAAAGATTGTGAGGGGTTAGAAATCCCTTGGGGGAACCAGTGAGGGACCGAAATCCCCACTGAAGACAGAGGGCTTGGGCACAGGAGGGGAGTGCGGGAGATGGTCTGGGATTTTTCTCCCTGTGTGGTTTCTTTAACTCAGCCTGAAAGATCTCACTGCAGTAGTTGTATCTACCTTTGGTTAAACAACTGGTGCCAGCAATTCTGGTTCTGCTCAAAATGGCAGTTTGCCAGGGCCGAATTATGATACCCCTGCCCCCTACAAGAGTACACACACCCACTCTAAGAAGCCAGAGCACATTGCCCATACTTCCATTCCTGTCCCTGACATCCCCACTCAACTGGGAATCTTCCTGAAAGTTCAGCTCAAGACAGGGCTATAGACAGATTTTAATGGGTATGCAGCTTCTGAATCCCTCCTAGAAAGGAATGGCCCATAGGAAAGTTCCCTGCAGGACTCCTAGAGTCTAGAATGCCCTGCCCAATGGGGCAGGAAACCAGCCAATACAAGCAGGCTGGGTTGATCACAACAGAACTGGCAACCAGAGAAAGAAGCAGCTCAGGGCCAGCCAGCAGTGGGAGTGCCCACAGCAGGGAGTGTGTGCCCTGACGTCGCCACCTGGGGTGCACAGCAAGGTGCGGTGGGTCACACAGGTGCATGTCCCAGGTGCCAGTACAGCCAAAAGTCAGAAAGCCAAGACCTCAGGGAACCAAGAGTTCTTTGTCAAGGAAGCCCCATCTTTCCCGAGGAAGCCCCCCTACTGCCATCCAGGCTGCATAATCACTCCCAGCAAAAGCATCAAAAACAGAGCAACTGTTTATCAAAATCCAAATAAATACAAACAATCTTGGGCAGAAGGAAACTCACTGGGGCCTGAAATGACAAAGCAGCTTTGAAGGCAGTTGAACAGACTTCCATCCTGAAAACAGCGTGTGGCCACTGGCAAGTTAGCCGAACTCTCAGAGCCGGGGCTTCCTCTGTCGTGAGAAAAAGGCTAATGGCATGCGCCCCAGGACTACAGCGACAGTTGCAGGGTGTGGGTGCACGCACACAGCACAGTCCTGGCCCACAAGAGGCATTCAGGAACTACGAGTCTAAGCCTTCTCCTCACACATCTAAGGTGAGCTCAGAGAGGTTACTGGGCGCTGTGACCTGCTCACCCAAGCCCATCCTTCTCACCTTGTTGCTCTCGGTCTGGTTTCATTTCCCATACAGACCTGATTCTGACGAGTAGATTCATCCTTGCAACCAGGCCCCTGCCCCATCTAAGACAACACAGGCCTTTTCAAGGCTTGTCTGAGAGCTACAGTTGTTTTCCTGCAGGGTTTGTTGTTTGTAGATCAGTAGGTCCCAAACAAGCAGACTCAACACCCCCGTTATGGGAATCACAAAATATAATTCTATTTTTACGCTTTGGGGATTTTTTTTATCATTTTTCTTACTGTTCGAATATAGGTGTCCCCATTTTCGCACCACCCCTTTCTGCCACCCCACCCACCCCTACCTCCCACCCTCCTTCCCTTCCCCCTTTGGCTTTGTCCATGGGTCCTTTATACATGTTCTTTCATGACCTTTTCCCTTCTTTCCCCCATTATCTCCCTCCCTTCTCCCCTCAGGTTACTGTCAGTTTGTTCTTTATTTCAATGTCTCTGGTTATATTTTGCTTGTTCATTTTGTTCATTAGGTCCCACTTATAGGTGAGATCATACGGTATTTGTCTTTCACCACCTGGCTTATTTCGTTTAGCATAATGCTCTCCAGTTCCATCCATGCTGTCGTGAAGGGTAGGAGCTCCTTCTTTTTTTTTTTGCTGCATAGAATTCCATTGTGTAAATGTACCACAGTTTTTTGATCCATTCATTTACCGATGGGCACTTAGGTTCCTTCCAGCCTTTGGCTAGTGTCAATTGTGCTGCTATGAACATTGGGGTGCATAGGTTCTTTTGGATTGGTGTTTCAGGGTTCTTAGTGTATAATACCAGCAGTGGAATTGCTGGGTCAAAAAGCAGGTCCAGTTTTAGTTTTTTGAGGAAATTCCATTCTGTTTTCTACAGTGGCAGCACCAGTCTGCATTCCCACCAACAGTGCACTAGGGTCCCCTTTTCCCCACATCCACATCAGCACTTCTCATTGATTTGGTTATGATGGCCATTTTCACTAGTGTGAAGTGGTATCTCATTGTGGTTTTAATTTGTATCTCTCTGATGGCTAGTGATGCTGACCATGTTTTCACATGTGTCTGGGCCTTCTGTATGTCCTCCTTGGAGAAGTGTCTGTTTAAGTCCTTTGCCTTTTTTTTAGTTGGATTGTTTGTCTTCCTGGAGTGGAGTTGTGTGAGTTCTTTATATATTTTGGAGATGAAACCCTTGTCTAGGATACCATTGGCAAATATATTTTCCCATCCAGCTGGTTCCCTTCTCATTTTGCTGATGTTTTCTTTAGCTGTGCAGAAGCTTTTTATTTTGATGAAGTCCTATTTGTTTATTCTTTCCTTTATGTCCCTTGCTCTAGGGGACAACACATCAGTGAAAATATTGCTATGTGAAATATCTGACATTCTCCTGCCTGGATTCTCCTCGAGGACTTTTATGGTATAATGACTTATATTTAAGTCTTTTATTCATCTTGAGTTTATTTTTTGGTGGTAAGTTGGTGGTCAAGTTTAATTTTTTTGCATGTAGTTGTCCATATATCCCAACACCATTTGTTGAAGAGGCTATTTTTACTCCATGTTATGCTTCTGCCCCCTTTGTCGAATATTAATTGACCACAGAGACATGGGTTTATTTCTGAGCTCTCTGTTCTGTTCCATTGGTCTATGTGTCTGTTCTTATGTCAGTACTGGGCTGTTTTGATTACAGTGGCCTTGTAAAACAGTTTGATATTAGGTATTATGATCCCTCCTACTTTGTTCTTCTTTCTCAAAATTGCTGAGGCTATTTGGGGTCATTTATGTTTTCATATAAATTTTTGAAATGTTTGTTCTATATCACTGAAATATGTCTTTGGTATTTTAATAGGGATTGAATCTATAAATTGCTTTGGGTAGTATGGACGTTTTGATGATGTTAATTCCTCCTATCCATGAACATGGTACATGCTTCCATTTGTTTGTGTCTTCCTTAATTTCTTTCTTCAGTGTTCTGTAGTTTTCTGAGTATGGGTCTTGTTCCTCATTGGGTAGGTTTATTCCTAGTTATTTTTTTTTCTTATTGCTATAGCAAATGGGATTTTTTTCCTGACTTCTGTTTCTGATATTTTGCTGTTGGCATACAAAAATGCCTTTGACTTCTGAATAACAAAATGCATTTCTTATAAACAGGGAACATGCTTGCACATGCAATTCTTTATAATGTAATAGCATGTCCTAACTGTAAAAGTGAAAAGCCATATGAATAACATCATACATGAAGTTGGCAGATGCGTGAATTTACAATGGATAAGAAATCTACTTCTTATAGAAAAACTGGAGTTTTTCACTCATGTAACTACAGACTGGCCTTTCACCTACACAAGTGTTCTGGCAGGACATTCAAAAGACGTGCAGGATTCAGGACAATTTTTCACCGTGAGGGCCTGTCCTTGTGATGTCTGTATTACAAGACATCTAGCTGGCATCACTGAATGCTAAAGGAACCACCCCCTTCATTTTGACACTAAAACTTAAAGAGTTTTCAGGATGCCTCCTAGAGAGCTGGCCTGTCCCAGTAAAACCTGCTGTTGTGGACCAATAATAGGAAAGCACTCCGGCACAAGACTCATCTCACTGTCCACAGCTAGAAAGGACTTAAGCACCATTCAGGCCCATGAATATCAGAATCTCCAGGGACTTCTCAAAATCCCTGCGTCAGAGCTTTCCCGTAGACATAGCAAATGAGGAGTGGGGCCCACACACCTGTATTTTGAGCACCCCAAGATAAGAGCTGCTAAAGTCCGTATCCATATTCATCAGTTTCTATGCTTTGACCCCACAGCCAGTGCAGACTGAACCAAGAAATCCTGACTTTCCAGCCCCAGAAGCCCAGGCCCAGAAAATGGAGTGAAACCTATGGGTTCTTGTGCTGGTTTGGGGACTCATGTGCTGTGTGGCTTTGGATGCACCCTTTGCCCCCTCTGCATCTCAATTTCCTCACCTCAAAACAGGGGAGAGAGAGGAAGCTGCTCTTCAGCTCTGTCAGTTTAGAATTCCCAATGCCCCACTTGGATTACACTTTCCAGAAGTCCCTGTTTGGAAGCTCCGCATCTCTGTCCCCAGGTTCCCAGGTAAGGCCCTCAACCATGAGGTGATTTGGTTGGACAGAGTGTCTTCCTGGGTCCATCTGGAGGGTGAGTGATGCTGCCAGAATGACCCTAGCTCCCTCCTCCACCAGCGTTGACACAGATAGGATACAATAAGGAGGCCCAGCATAATGTAAGTCCTGGATAAACAGAGGGCTAAGGGAGTAATTACAAACCTTGGCCCTCAGCTACTCTGTGCCTCGCTCTGCAGAACTGGTTTCCAGGGCTGACTCACTCAGAGCAGCTGAGCTTTGCACAGCTGAGCGCACCTGCATCCCAAGCACAGGGGTGAGGGTAGGAAGAGAGGGCATCCATCTGTAGAAGAAGGTGAATACCTTTTATGTTTTAAAAATGTTACTAAAGGAATTTTCTC
The DNA here is from genome assembly GCA_004024845.1 of Tonatia bakeri. NCBI lineage: Eukaryota > Metazoa > Chordata > Mammalia > Chiroptera > Phyllostomidae > Tonatia > Tonatia bakeri. The sequence goes on from PVIA01005748.1 coordinate 24,538, forward strand.
TGGTAGGTTTTGAGAGAACTAACTCCATGCCTGGGAGATTGACCTAGGAGGAATCCAGGACAGTTTGCGCTGAGAGCACAGAATGAGCAGGAGTCAGCCAGGAAGAGAGGGGCAAGAAGCGTGTTCTGGCTGAGAAAACTGTATATGCCAAGGCCCACAGGAAGGCCAGTGGGGCTGAGAGATGAGAGTAAGGGGAAGGGAAGGGAAAAGCTGGTGTGCTTGTCAGTAGGGACAAATGTGTAGGGCAGGTGTACAAATACACATGCCTTCAGTGGCCCGGGCAAGTCAAGTGATTGCTACCATTTGGGAATGTAAGCCTCAGGCTTATTTGTTCATTCATTCATTTAACTATTATATGCTAGGTTGCAATATCCTAGAAGGGGGATGTATGTAACATTGTGCAGACAAGATCCCTGTTCTCACGCAACTTACATTCTAGTGGAAGGGGACAGATAAGTAAACATACTAAACAAGCTATATAGTAGGTTGGAAGGAGCCCAGGGCTAAGGGAGAAGAAGCAGCAAAGCTGAGTATGAGAAATAGAAAGTGAGGGGCCTGGGGCAGAATATCACGGTGCTGCAGTCTTAAATAAAATTTAAATGATAATGTAGGCTCCACATTTCTATTTTCCAAACAAAGCCAGAAATCCAGACAATTTGGTAAAAATCTCTCAGTTTTAAAATTGTGATGGAGCCTTTGCTAAGACGACTTCAGTTCTTTGTGTTAAACAATGGGAACAGCTTTGCAGTCCAAGAGGCAGAGCCCGGTGAAAGGGTGCCGCTGCCTGGTAGAAGCAACCTGCAGATATTAACAAGGAGGCTCACAGCCATCTGCGGAGAGCTCTTCTTCCTTCTATAGGCCCAAGCTGGTCAGAATTCCTGTTTTCTTGGGGGAGACCCAGAGGGGTGGCCTGCAGCCCCTTCTGTGCAGGCTCTGTTGGGAGGACAGGACCACCGCTTCAGAAAGGAATGACCCTGTCCCTGGAGCAGAAACGATGCAGAATGCTGATCCTCAGTCATACCCGATCTCCTCGGGGCACTGGGAGTCGGAGGTAACATGCAGGTCACTCTTTATTCTCAATTAGCAAAAGGAAACAGCTAGTCAGTGAGACGGAATAGTAAGAAGCTAGGAAAATTCCTTGGCAAGAGAATAGGAAAACTGAGACATTTATATCCAGGAGCAGATGGTCACCAGGGCGGAAGGTCCTGAGTGCCTGGCAGGGGGCAAAACTGGGAAAAACAAGAACCTCACCCCCAGGGTAACCTTTCCTCCCTGGAGATAACATCTAGGAGATAACATCTAGGCCTCAGTCAGACATAGTTTAAATACTTACTCTTACTATGCACTTTCCAAATATTTAAACCATGTCCACTGACTGCCCATTCAAACACCTAACTTAACACGCCCCAGTTATCGCACTGTTGTGCAGTCAAGCAAACTGGTTTCATCTGAGTAGTCCTACAGGCCCCTCCCATCCACCTGCCATCCCGGTCTTGTAGAGAAGTTAGTTATAGCCAGTGAGAGCCTACTCCTGACCCCAGCTATTCCCCTCCAGGGAAGCCCTACAAAGTTTCTAGTTGGGGGCTGTCTCAGGACACAACCTCACAACTGCAACAAGTCAAATCCAAGGCCTAGTGGCAGACAGTCAGCCAGCCACAGCACACGCATGAATAAGGATCCGCAGAGATGGTCTGGGCCGTACCCCAGGCTGTGTGGAAAGCACTGACCTGGCAAGTCTTCCATAAATGATAACCCATAGCACCGACTGTCTGTCACTAGATGTACTGATCTGTGAATTAGGTTACACAGAGGGAAGGTGACCTCAAAGGGAAGACGCCATACAGAGCTCAGTTAACTGCTCTTCTTGAACTTGGCCCACAAGGCCTCTTACAATCAGCTAGCCCCTGCCTCTCTCCACCTTCATTTCCCCATTTTTGCCTCACCCTAAACATTATGTCCCAGGTATATGTAGAGTGATCAGAGAATTTATTATCTTATCTGGGACAATTTTGAGACTAAGGGCCTAAGTTTTCTGGGACAACAGGCACAAACTGGACTGTTCTGAACAACCTAGGACATTTGGTCTCCCAAGCCATATGGAACTACCCAAAGTCCCATAACATGCCGTGGGCTCTTATATTCCCAAATTTTGCATGTGTTTTACCTTCTTCTTAGACCATCCTGTCCCACCTGGTCCACTTAGAACACATTCCATAGCCCAGTCCTTTGTGGATGCTTCCCCAAGACTCCCAGGTGGAGCTAGGGTTCTCCTTTCCCTGTGTTTGCACTGTCTCTAACACGATGACACTCTACCTTAATTTCTACGGCTCCCACAAGACCAGTAGCCTCTGTGGACAGGTATTATACCTTTCATCTTTGTGTTCATGTTACAGATACTCAAGAAGTATGTGCCTAATCAATGATTTTGTGATTAGCTTGGAGAAGAGGTGGGTGTGAGAACTACCTTCAAATATCTAAAGGGTTGTCATCACAAAGAAGGCCTAAGCTTGATTTATGTAACTATAAGGATGGAACAAGTATATTCACTGGAAGCCTCAAGGAGCTGCATTTCAGCTTTATATTAAGAAGAACTCTCTAGCCAACAAGACTATACAGAAAACAAAGAGGCAGCAGAGAGTTATTTGACACTAGAGCTGTTTTGTTGATTAGCATGCATTGGGTAAGAATTTTGAGGCAATGATTCAGGAATGTAGTGGGTGAATGGCCTACCTTAGATTCTGTGATTCATTCATTCATTCATTCATTGAGTATTTCCTAGGCACCAGGCATTGCACCAGGAGTTCCATGAATTAGCACAAAGCAAACACGCCCATGTAACCACCATGCAGAACAAGGCCTTATGCTTACTAATTAATAAGACAGATTTAACCTCTGACCTCCTAGAGCTTACAGACTTATAGGAGAGATACATGTAATTGTAAGAATTATTAGGTATTAAAAATTAGTATGAGGGGAGAAATTGGGGTGGGGGTCAGAGAAGAGACATTTAGGGTGAAAAGGCAGGAATGTAGGAAGCTTGTTTGGTTCCATGCCCTTAGACCTTTCTGGAAAGCTCAGGCTTCTTCTCTCTTATCTGATGCCTGCTCTTCCGGTTGGACAACCTCCCTGAGTGCTGTTTCAGGCCAGTCCACACCTGTCAGCTTCAGAGCTGTGAGTCTTTCTCAGATGACAGGTAACTAGGTAACTTGGATCATCCCAGGGAAGACAGGTGGGTGACCACATGGGGTCTTTAGTCACACCCCTTTCTTTCTTCTCCTCTTCCCTGAAAGACCATCAGAATGCTAGTCATACACTTCGGGACAATAGAAGCACAAGCAATGCTATGGTAGGTGCACCCAAGAGCTTGACAGAGACTCAAACTCTCAGAGCGCCAGTCTTCATCAAAGCACCCAACAGCACTGGCCACAATTCAGAACTCCATGTACAAAAGACAATGGGTGAGCGAGGGGCATATGATCACAAGATCTTCTCCTCTACACTAATGGGGAATAGCATCAGCATAATACACCAGCCATTCAAGAAATGTATGCTTGATTCTGATGAACAAATTTTAAAAACTGTGCATTAAGTTTTCACTATGGGCCAGGCACTGTGCAGGATGGTTGTATATGCAATATCTTATTTATTATCAAACAACCCCCTAAGGCTGGCAGAATTGTTATTCCTTTTTTACAGATGAGAAAACTGAAGATTAGAAGTTATCATAACTTACCTAGGGCCATATAGCTAAAGAATGGCAGGCCTGAGTGTCTTCAGAGCTTGTGCTCTGGCCTCTATTCTGCAGAACCTTCCATGGGGTTAAATGAAATCCCAACAAAGTAAAGTGGGTCAAAATGAGCTACCTTTCTGAACAACGAAGGTAGGTGATGAAGCCCTCTGCATTTTAGCAGGAGAGGAATCTAAAATTTGAGTTCATAGCATAGGCAAAGTCAAAAGAAAAACAATAAAGTAGGAAAAAACTCTTTATTACTCATATTATTACCAAAGGATAACCTAGTATGTAATTCCTATGCCCATATAAAAAGGACTAGCAAACAAATAGAAAAATGGGCAAAAGATATAACAGAGATCACAGGAAATACATACAAATAGCACTTAAATATGTGAAAAGATGTTCAACCTCACTTGCCAAAGAAATGAAAATTAAAACTAAAAAAAGTTATCTTTTATCTCCTATAAACTTTAAAAACTTGTGGGATGTAGCTATTAGGACCTTAAATGTATAATACATTTGAAAATAAGGAAACAATGTCAATGACTTAAGTATCCATTTTAAGAAATTATAAAAAAAACAGCAAGCTAAACCCAAAGAAAGTAGAAGAAAGAAAATTAGAGGAGCAAAAACTAAAAATTAGTTCTTTGGAAAAAAAAGTAATAAAAGTAATAACCCTTGGTAGAATTGATCAAGGAAAGAGAGAGAGAATGACAAATTTAGTTCAACATCAGGAATGAAAAAGAAGATATCACTATAGTCTCTAGATAAAATGCAAAGATATGGCCTTTGCTATAAACTCGTAAATGTAAATAATATGGAAAAATTCCTAGGAAAATACAATAGATGCCAACACAGAGATGTTTTCTGTTTTTTTTTTAGTATATTTTATTGATTATGCTATTACAGTTGTCCCATTACCCCTCTTCATTCCCCTCCATCCTGCACACCCTCTCCCACCCACATTCCCTTTTAGTTCATGTCCATGTGTCATAAGTTCTTTAGCTTCTACATTTCCCATACTATTCTTGCCTTCCCACTGTCTATTTTCTACCTACCACCTATGGTACTTATTCTCTGTACCTCTTCCCCCTCTCTCCTCCTCCCACTCCCCTGTTGCTAACCCTCCATGTGATCTCCATTTCTGTGGTTCTGTTCCTGTTCTAGTTGTTTACTTAGTTTCTTTTGGTTTTGTTTTAGGTGTGGTTGTTAATAATTGTGAGTTTGCTGTCATTTTTACTCTACATGTTTTTTATCTTCTTTTTCTTAGATAAGTCCCTTTAACATTTCATAAAACAAGGGCTTGGTGATGATGAATTCCTTTAACTTGACCTTATTTGAGAAGCACTTTATCTGCCCTTCCATTCTAAATGAAAGCTTTGCTGGATAGAGCAATCTGGGATGTAGGTCCTTGCCTTTCATGACTGAAATACTTCTTTTCAGCCCCTTCTTGCCTGCAAGGTCTCTTTTGAGAAATCAGATGACAGTCTTATGGGAACTCCTTTGTAAGTTACTGTCTCCGTATCTCTTGCTGCTTCTAGGATTCTCTCCTTCATTTTAATCTTGGCTAATGTAATTATGATGTACCTTGGTATGTTCCTCCTTGAGTCCAACTTGTTTGGGACTCTCTGAGCTTCCTGGACTTCCTAGAAGTGTATTTCCTTTGCCAGATTGGGAAAGTTCTCCTTTATTATTTGTTCAAATAAGCTTTCCACTTGTTGCTCTTCCTCTTCTTCTTCTGGTACCCCTAGAATTTGGAACGTTTAAAGATTCCTGGAGGTTCCTAAGCCTCTCCTCATTTTTTTTAATTCTTATTTCTTTATTCTTTTCTGTTTGATTGTTTCTTTCTTCCTTCTGATCCACTCCACTGATTTGAGTCCCAGTTTTCTTCCCATCACTATTGGTTCCCTGTGCATTTGCCTTCATTTCACTTATCATAGCCTTCATTTTTTCATCTAATTTGCAACCAAATTCAGCCAATTCTGTGAGCATCCTTATCACCAGTGCTTTGAACTGTGCATCTGATAGGTTGGCTATCTCTTGTTTGCTTAGTTGTATTTGCTGTGGAGCTTTAATCTGTTCTTCCGTTTAGGCCATTTTTTCATTTGTCTTGTGCCTGTTATATATGAGGGGAAGAGCCTTAGATGTTCACCTGGGCAGGGCAACCCAATCTCTGGGTTGTGAGGATGTCTGTGGGGTGGGGTCTGAGAGGGAACAATGACACTTGCTCTGCTCTCCATTGGACTTCAGTTTCTTCCGCCACTTCCCCCAAGCAAACTGAGCCTTTCTGGTGCTGATTCCCATGTGGGTGGGCTTGTGCATGCTCTAGGACCCTGTGGGTCTCTCCAACGAACTCTCCTGTGAGGCTGGGAGTCTCTCCCTGGGCCTCAACCCCCATAGGTGTTTTCAGTCAGTGCCCCCAGGCTCTATTTCCTGGTGCTGGGACCCTGGTTTGATCGCAGTGCCTTGCTTCACAATCACTGCCTTGTTGGGTCTGCCAGTTGCCACCCCTTGCCCGGTGTCTGCCAGCTGCTGTCTGTGCACCCAGGGTCTGCCCACTGCGGTCTTGTGCACCCAGCATGTGTTACTCACCAGGTCCCACCACTCTTTGTGCTGAGAATCTTCTCCACCAGGCTGCCTGGCTCTGCCCCTCCTAGTGGTCTGGATGAATGTGTCTATTTTAACTTCTTGGTTGTCCAAATTCCATACAGTTCAGTTTTCTGTCAGTTCTGGTTGTTATTCTATTTCTAAATTGTTGTTGTCCTTATCTTGGTTGTGTGAGAAGGTACAGTGTGTCTACTTATACCTGCATCTTGGCCGGAAGTCCAGAGATGTTATAGCAGCCATCATATTTTTTAAAAATGCTTCAAGGAGCAATTAGAAATGCATTTGAAATAAATAGGAAAAAATTCTACACACGTAAATTTGACAAGTTAGAAAAAAACCCATTTCTTGAAAAGCACAAACCACTACAATTTACCCACTGTGAAATAGATCACTTGAATTGTCCTATAAATATTAAGGAAATTGTCTTCATAATTTAGAGACTCCAAAAAGATAAATCTAGAGGTCCAGATGGTTTCACTGGAAAAGTCTAGCAAACATTTAAAGAAAAATTACATACATTTTATACACTTTCTTCTGGAAACTAGAAGAGAATACTTCCCAATTCATTTTATGGAGCTAACATCAACCTGACACCAAAAACAAATAATGACAATACAGAAATGAAAACTACAGATCAATATCCCTCATCAATATAGAAGTAACATAGAAGCAATAATCTATGACAAATTATTAGCATTCAATAATACATAAAAAGAATTGTATACTATGTCCAGATGAGGTTTATTCTAGAAATGCAAAGTTGCCTCAATATCAAAAAAGCAACCATGTAATCCACCATGTTAGCAAGCTAAAGAAAAAAATTATGATTATCTCAATCCATGTAAAAAAGAATTAATTGATAAAATTCAACAATCATTTATGATAAAAACTCAGAAAAATAAGAATAAAAGGGAAGTTCCTCAACTTGGTAAAAAAATCTACAAAACCCTACAACTAATATTATATTTAATAGTTAAAGACTGAATGCTTGCCCCCTAAGATCAGAAACAAGGTAAGGATGTCCACTCTCTCCACTCTTTATTCAACATAATATTAGACATTCTAGCTAGTGTAATAAGGCAAGAAAAAGAAATAAAAAGCACACAGACTGGAAAGAAAGTACTAAAACTCTCCCTATTTACAGGTGATATTATTTTCAACATAGAAAATCCCAAGAAATCTACAACGTATCTTCTAGAACTAATTAGTAAGTTCAGCAAGGTTGCAGGATACAAAACTAACATACAAAAAATCTATAGACTGATAATACATACATCAATATTGAAATTAAAAATACAATACCATTTACAATTGCTCAGGAAAACTTAACAGAATATGTACATGTTCTGTTACACAATGCTGAAAAAAAATCAAAGATTTAAGTATATGTAAAGACATACCATACTCAAGGCCTAGAAGACTCAGCATAGTAAAAGTGTCAATTCTCCTTAAATAGATACCCAGGTTTAACTTGATTCTCATTAAAATCCCAGCAAAAATTGTTGTAGCTATATCGATAAAGATTATTCTAAAATTTACATGGAAAGGCACAAGGAACTAGAATAGCAAAGACAGTCTTAAAAAAAACAAAGCTGGAAGTCTGTGATATTGTGCTTTATAATATGAAATACTGTATTTTTTTCAGACCATAAGATGCACCTAGGTTTTAGAGGAGGAAAATAGAAAATTTTGAAGCAAAAAATGTGGTAAAATATTTGATAACAAATAACATAATATTTCACCAATGTAAATGAAAACAGAACCCAACAGCAGCATTAACAACCATTTTTCCTTCCAAATTTGTGGGGAGGGTGCATCTTATAGTTCAAAAAATACCGTACATACCTGGTTATCATCCCCATTCCTGGCACAGAGCTCCTAAGGTCTCTTTCATTATGCAAAATGGGCCCCTTTTAACAACACCTGGGTTTCTGTCAATGAGATGACTTTTGGTTGCCAGGGCAAGCTTTCAACCCTCCCTCACACCTGGGGAGGGGAAAGAGGCTGGAGATGGAATCAATCACCAATGGCCAATGACTTAATCCATCATCTACATCAGGGGTGTCAAACTCATTTCACCCAGGGCTACATCAGCCTTGCAGTTGCCTTCAAAGGGCTGAAATAATTTGAGGACTGTATAAATGTAACTACTCCTTAACTGTTAAGGAGTTGAAATTACATTCGGCCTTTGAAGGTGGCCACAAGGCTGATGTGGCCCCCAGTGAAAATAAGTTTGACACCCCTAATCTATGCAATAAAGCTTCCACAGAACCCCAAAAGGATGGGGTTTGGAGAGACCCCAGAGTGTGAATGCACCCACTTGCACACAGGACCTTTGTGGACCTTACCCTATGAACCTTTTCATCTGGCCATTCATCTGTCTTCTTAATAACAGTCTTTATAATAAACTGGCAAACATATGCAAATGTCTCCCTAAACTTTGTGAGTCATTATGGCAAATTATAGAGCCCAAGGAGGGGATCATGGGAACCCAATTTATAACTGGTCAGTCAGAAGAACAGGTGAACCTGAACTTGCACCTGGTGTTTAAAGTGAGGGCAGTCTTGTGGGACTGGGCCCTTAGCCTGTGGGGTCACTAGGCAGAGAGTGTCAGAACTGAGTTAAACTCGTGGAACACCCACTTGGTGTCTCTGAATGGAGAACTGCTGGAAGTGGGGAAAACTCCTGGACATTTGGTGTCAGAAATATCAAGAGTGGAGAAGAAAATGAGTTTTCCCCAACAAAGTCTTACACCACTAGATGTTAAGAGGCATTTAAAATGATAGTAATGAAGAGACTGTGGTACTGGTGGAACGGCAAACGAAGGGCATGGGAGAAAGCGCAGAGTCCAGAGACAGGCCATGTGTACATGGATGCTTAATTTTGATAAAGATGACACTGCAGAGAAGCAGGATATGAACAGTGCTTTGAATAATGGTGCTTTATCAAAAGGATATTTTTATGAAAAAAAAATATGGCTCTTGACTGCTATGTTACACCATACACAAAAACCAAACCCAGACTGACATCTACGTATTCAAGGTAAAACGGTAAATCTTCCAGAACAGTGGTGCCCAACCCTTGTGGCACAGGGACCAGGGCGGGGCAGGAGGACACAGGAGGTGGAGCTCAGGCAGTAACTTGAGTGGAGTCCCTGGGGAGGAGGGAGGTAGGGACACATGTTCTAGAAAATAATAGGAGAGATAGCCTTGGGTAGGCAAAGATCTTTTAAGTAGGATGCAAACACCACTGCTCTTTAAGGGTGAGATCAGTAAACTGGGCTGTTAAAAACAAGGAACTTCTCTCTGAGTGGGTAGTGAGACACATGAGCAGAGCAAGGACCATGAGCCAGGTGCAGAAGGTCAGCAGGGCGGAAAGCTCAGGGTGTCTAGCAATGGGCAAACCGGGAAAACAAGGACCTCGCCCCCAGGGTGACCTTTTCTCCCTAGCATGTCAGAGGTCATGCGGTTTAGACGCCCTGACCTGTCGTATCACTGGTCATGCGGTTCAGACCCTGCCCTCCTCACTGTCCTCCCTGGCATGTTGCCGGTCATGCTGTCGGACCCCCTTAAAGCAGGAAAGAACACAGGTTCCAGAGACAGCCCTTAAGCGTTAAGCTCCCAGGACAGTGAGGTGCTGTCTCACATCAGATACTCTGGGCCTCAGTCATGTTTCAGCTCCAGGCCCAGAAAAGCCACGAAACCAGACAAGCGAAGACACCGTGGCTGACTTCAGACCAATCAGTAGAGGCCACGACCCTGAAAGGACACACTTGGAAAGCTGGCGAATAGTCTATTGGGATCCTGCTCTGAGGCCTCCAAATAGACATCAGCAAGACCGGGGACCCAGTGCAGCTCTCTCTAGGGAGCACGCCCGTGCCTTTCCCCACCAGGCACGTTTTCCTTTGTCTCTCTTCTTTCTTTCCCCTCTCTCACAGTTTTTTACTACCACGCAAGACACTTTCCTTTTAAAAAAATTATTTATTTACTTTTATAGAGAGAGGAAGGGAAGGAGAAAGGGAGAGAAAAGCAATGTGCAGGAGACACATCCATCAAGTTGCCTCTCACACACCCCCAACCAGGACCTGGCCCACAACCCAGACATGTGCCCTGTTTGGGAATCGAACCGGCAACCCTTTGGTTCACAGGCTGGCACTCAGTCCACTGAGCCACACCAGCCAGGGTGCCTCTCTCTTTCTACAAAGCTCCAAAGACCCTTCTTTCTCTCTGTAACTTGTCTCCTGAGCCCGTGTCTTCTGCTCACTTCTACCTCTGTGACTTTCTAAGTAAACTTCCTCTTATAGTTGGAGTCTAGGCTTTGAATTCTTTCCTGGCCAGGACTAAGTACCCATGCTGCTAAACCAAGCCCAGTCTGATCCCACTGGCCTAACACTTGGTGCCATTCTCATGCCTCCAACCTCTCCATCAGGGACTGCATTTGGAGACAGAGCAGCAAGCCAGAGAGGGGTGAATATATTTGCAACACAATAACTAAGAATTTCTCTAATCATTAGTTCCCTCATTGGTTAAATGAGATAATAAAGCACTGTGTCTGCCATGTAGGAAGCACTTTTAACATTTTATCTTGTACCTCTTACAACCAAGGCCTCCAGGCAGGAGGACCTCACTTCACACCATTTCTGGGCAGACAGAATCTGCCTCCTGTTTTTGATACTCTACAGAGAAAGAGGTCATCTTCCTCACCACCCTTTTACAATCCTCACAGACTGGTGCGGAGGGCAGTCCCTAAGGTATCCCCTTTGTCCCCCAGCTGCAGTCCGCATGCAGACCAGGTGTCTAGTCCTAAGTCACACCACAGACGCATTCAGCAGTGCACATGGGGAGGGGACCATGGCTTCTACCCTCACCTGTGTCAGCCCGATGTGGGGGATTCCCGAGTGAGCTCGGGGCAACAGGGAGTGGCTGGCCAGGAGGGAAGAAGCCCTCTCTCCTTTCAAACATGTCGTGTATTGTAACAGTCACCAGGGTTCCCAGAAGCATGAAAGAGGGGACTTTTAGAATGGTGTCAAAGGGGTCAGTCACCTCCTTCCTGCTGAGACAGGGGAAGCCAGAGCTCATGTGGGGAACATTCTGACCTGTGTGGGTAGAGAAGCATTTAGGGAAGGGCAAGAGCAGAGGTCACTCCCCATTGTGACCCCACACCACCCCTCAGCAGAAAGGCTTGGATTTGTTTCTAGCCATCTGCCTTCCTTTTCCTCCTCCCTGGGAGGAGGATGCAGAGTCTAGAAGCATCGGGCCACTAATATGAAGCCAGGGGTGATGAGGATAAAGACCCTCGAATAGGCCCATCCCCACGGGCCTGTTTGAGGGCCAGAGGCTTCGTGGCTAGGACAGCATCAAGCACTACGTGCAAACCTTTCTGTAGTTTACAGAGCCTGCTTGCACCCTGGCAGCCCTGACTCCTCCGCAGCCCCGCGGACTGGGCATTAGCCTTCCCCCCATTTTATAGGCGTCCAAGCTGAGCCTCGGAGAAATAGTAACTTACCCAACACAGCTCTCAGGTGGCAGACCTATCCCACCTAACAGTCGGCCTCCATCAAGACACCAACAGTAAAGGCAACAGGAATTACCACTTTGGAGCCAGGCATGTAGTCAAATAGATGCTTCACTTCCATTAGCTCATTTGCCTCCAGAAGGTCCCAGAACTAGGTGAGAGCGCCCCATTTCACAGGTTCGGAGAAAGCAACAGCAGTGAGAGAGCACGCTTGGTGCTGGGCACTGTTCTAAACACTGTAATGTACACTAACCCCTCAGCCTGCCCAACGGTCCTGTGAGAATATGTGTCGGTATCATCTCCATGTCAGAGATACAGAAACTGAGGCTCGGAGACATCGAAGGCACACAGCCAGCAAGTAACAGAACCAGGATTTGAACCAAGCACGCTTACCACTATTTCACATCTGGCAGTATAGACGACTTACCCAAGGTAACACATCTAGACAGAGTCAGGATCAATTTGAAACCCCTGCCCTACTGAAAACCCAGGATCTTCCCATCCAGTGATCCTGCCGAGGAGAGGGCTAGAGGGCTCCTCTGGGTCATGTCTCTCCATCTAAGAGACAGCTTTCTGCCAATCAGTTTCCAGAAACAGGACTCACGGAGACAGAGCCTTCCATGGTGGCATCTGACCCAGTCACACCAACAAAGCTGGAACCCCAGCCCACCAACCTTCTTTGCCAGTTTTCCCCTCTCTGTCTGCTGCTCACTTGCTGAAACCAGCCCCCGACTCTCCTTTTCTCCTTTGGTCCCCACTGAAAGCTCTGAATGGGAGGTGGAGAGGGAGCTTGGAGGGAGAGTAGAGCAGGTCATGGGCAAGCCCTGCCTTCCCCTCCAGGAGGAGGAAGAGGAGCTGGGTGGGGGTGAGGAGAGGGGCGCTGGGGAGTGATTCTGGAGTTGGGGAAGGGGTAGCCTAGCAACCACGGACTCATGAGTCACAAAGCAGACAGGCTTGCTCACAGAACCCACAAGCCTTCCCTTTGACTGTCCTCTTGCTTGGGCAACAGCGGCTTCTTGCCCACATGCTAGAGTGGACACTTGCCCTGGTGAGTCCAGGGATCTGTCTGGGGCAGGAAATGGACACTAGAGCCAGACTGGGGCCCAGGGGAGGGCCCAGAGGGTCTGAGATGGGGAAAGAAATGTTCTGTCCCTGGGCTCTTGTGCATGTTCAGACTCCTGGTGCCTGGCTGGCTGGGGGCCCACAGGGAGAGGGAAGTGGGGGAAAGGCAGACCTGACCTCTCTACGGCAGCTGTGGGGCGTGACCCAGCAGCGTCTTATAAAATCAGTTTAATGGGTCACATCTAACGTTTCTGGGGTTTCTGGGGCTTCTAGGGTCCCTTGAAGAATCTGTGATTCCGAGCGTTAGTTCTCAGAATGCACCAACTTCCCACTCTTCCCAGCACCATCCGCGGCACCCGAAGCCCCCGCACTTCGGCTGCATGTGCATGTACTCAGGCCCATAGATCCAGATGAATCACCATTCTCGGCTTTGGCACCTGTCATTTTTCCTCCATGTCATTTCATTCGTTTACTTAATAACACAATGGACCCCAGCAAATGCACCTCCCAAACTGAGACCTGGTGTGTCACCACAAGCCTGTCTTAGGTGCTCCCCCCTCACCTGCCTGCTCTCAGGAAGACCCACTAGCTGAATGCTGTGATTCACGTTTGCTCGCTTTTCTGTTCTCATTTCATCACATGTTTAAGATAATTTTACTTGCTTTTGAGCTTTATGTTTAATAAGGATCTTAAGCTATATATCCTTCTACAACTTGCTTTCCTTGTCTTAGTTTATATTTGTAAAATTCATCTATGTTGTGTATAGTCATGGGTCATCCATTTTAGTTGCAACATAATTCCAGTTGCCTGAACATACCACAGTTTATTCATTTGTCTTCTGCCACTGGACACTTGGGTTGTCCTTGGGTGTTTATAGTCTGATCCATGTTAGTTTGAACAGTCTTACAAACAGCCCCCTGCCCTGGGCATCTGTAAGAGCCGTGTGTGGGCGTGGCCCTGGGAGAGGACCTGCTGGGTGATGGGGATGCCGATGTTCGGTTTTACAAGGTATTGCCGATCTTTTCCTCCCAAAGTGTCTGTTCCAGTGTACACCCTCGCTGCCAGTCTGTGAGAGCTCCCGATACCCATCTTCAACACTAGTGTTAAGCGCACTGATCTTGATTCTAATAGAAACCATACAATGGCTACAGAGGTGACAACCCAATTGGCTGAGCACCCGCTGAGGTGAGGCCCCAAACGCCTACCCTGCTGACCTGAGGTGGTGGTGGGGACAAAAGTGGCCTCAGGGGAACTCAATGGACTGAGGAGGGTCCAAGGGAGGCAATCCCTCCTTCCCTTGCACCGCCATCAGCTAGGTCCCAAATGGGTTCTCGGGCCGGAGGTACCTCAGGTCCCAGGCGGGACCCCACTCTGCGTGGGAAGAGGGTATGGTGGTAGGGCCAGGAGCACTGAGCACAGGAATTCCAGGGATTTTCAAGGGGTGACTTTGTTAGCTGGGGGTTAGGGGAGGCCAGCTAGTGTAACTTGCAGGAAAGGTTTGCTTTACTTCTTTAAGTCCCAGATCCCTTAGGAGCAAATCAATGACGGAACAGGAAACTCAGGGGCCTGGTCAGCAAAATCCTTAGAGGGTCCAGAGGCAGAACACCTTGCTTAGCATATCCAGAGTCCACCTATACTCCAGAAGGACTCCCTCCAGCCAGGGCCACCGGGAGAAGGGGAAGCAGGCAGCGAGCAGGCAGGCGGTCCCACCAGGCACCAGCCCACCTTCAGATCCTCGCTGCACGCAGTTCGACCTCCTCCTCCAGGGACAGAGGCACAGCGTGCTCAGGAGAGGGGAAGGGTGCAGGGTGGAGGACAGAGAACCTGAGAAGGCTTGTCTCCAGTGAAGCGAAGCAAGAGCTTGAAGCTTCCCTGCAGCGTTGCACCCCGGAGAGCTGCACCGTCAGCTCGGCATCTCCTGGGAGGGGCTCCCACAGGAAAAGAATTTGCTGGTGTAGTCTGACCTTGAGGCCTGCTTTGGCCCCCAGTTCTGAGTCTGGGCTAGAGCTGCCCCTGATGGCATGGGTGGGGGGACCCGGGGAGAGGAATGACAGCCTACAACTGGCTTCTCTTGGGCTGCCAATAGCCTGGCTTGGGGAGAAAGCCTTGCTGGGGTCAGCCCTCTGGCTCTGGAAGAGTATATAATATGCCTTTGCTCCAGGCCAGCTATTTGGATGAGTAGGTGGGTCTATAGCTTCTCTTTCTGACTAGAGAGATGGTTCCTGCAAGAAAACTGGGGTCCTGGGGAATTCCATCCTGGTTCTCTCAGACGGATCCCAGCTCCCTGCTAAGGCACCTTAGGAAGACAGAAACCTCTCTGGGACTGGGGATTACCCAGTTGGGAAGGGATCCCCTAGGAGGCCCAGCTTTGAGCTCAGGTGGGGGGTGGGCGGGGGAGGGATGTTATAGAGAAATCCTGGAAATCACATTTCAGAGTATCTCTGGAATGGACTCTGTACTAAGCCCTGAACTCTGAGTCTGGGCAGGCACTGCTGCCTGGAGGCTTCATTAGCTTCTTCTTGACCTTCTTCTTCAGTCCAAGGGCTGAGCTGAAGGCTGAGAAGCCAGAGCACAGTCCAAAAAGCCACGAGACTGACAAGCCACAGAAAGAACCGCTGGTCCCAGGGATCGTGGATTTCAAGGTGATCCAAGAGGCATTGAGGACCCCCAAGCCCCAAGTCCTTGGCACCTACCGCTTCGGCCACCTCAGCCACCACTCCTTCTTCTCCCGGCATCACCCCCACCCACAGCACGTGACTCACATCCAAGGTAGGGCAGGGGTGGCCAGAGCTTGGCGGCTGGTGGTGGGGACTTTTAAATCCTGGAAAGGGTGGACCCAGTGCCTATTTCTAGGCTGAGGGACAGAGAGAATGGGGACTTGGCTAGGCTCACAGAGCTGCTAGGCCACTTGTAAGCACTTGGCCAAGCCAAGACCTAACTTGAGGGGCAGGCTCCAAGGGCAGACCACATGGCCCTACAGAGTTTCCCTTATTGCCAGTTCTCCCACAATCGGGGAAAGGGGTGAATGTTCGGCCTCGGAGCTGCACTCTATTCGCCAATACAGGTCATTCCACCCAGCAGTGTCTACTGAGCGTGAACCACATATGAGTCAGGAACTTTCTTAGACCCTGGGGACATGACAATGAACAAGACAGTCCCTGCCCTCAGGAGCTAACTCTTGGGGTGGGGGCGGGGGAAGGACGGGAAACAGACCAGGCATCAGAGCATGGTGAGCGCCAAGGCTGGAGAGGGGGAGAGCTGACCAATGGCATGACTTTGAGCAAAGAACTGAAAGGAGAGAGGGCATGAATCAACCATGTGGACGTTGGGGTTGGGGTGCAATGTCCTGGGCAGAGTACAAGGGAGTACTCGGACCCTCAGTGAGTAGGAGGGCCCTGAGGCAAGCCTCCTGCCTCTATTGGAGGGACAGCAAGGAGGTCAATGTGGCTGGCGCAGAGTAAGGAGGAGGAGGAGATACAGCAAGGAGAGGCAATGGGGACCTGGATCGTGTGGCCCTGGAGGCCACCGTAGCCATCGCTGAGCCATGTCACTGAGTCAGATGAGAGCCACGGAAAGTTGAGAGCAAAGCAGTGTCAGAAGAGACCTGCTGGCCTCTGTCTGGGTGGTGGCTGGAACCAGGGAGGTCATAGTGGGAGAGTCAGTGGCCCCGCTCTAGAGATACACTGAAGGTAAAGCCAACGAGATCTGCTGATCAATTAAAAATAGTGTGAGAGGGAGAGAGGAGTCAGTGCTGACTCTCAGGTTTCAGGCTCAAGCGACTGGGAAACCAGAGCTGCGTGGCCGGGACGAAGATGACTTCGGAAGGGGCTGTGGAGGGTGGAGGAGGAGTCAGGAGTTTGGTCTGGGACCTAAGAGGTTCAGAATGTGAGATGTCTTTTAGACATCAGGTGGAGACACAGAGGAGGCCTGGAGTTCAGGGGAGAGGGGCAGACACGCACGAGAACAAGTGAAGGGCGGATGGTGGTTGAAGGGGTGCGCCTGGATGGGGCTATCCAGGAGACTGTGTGGGTAACCCGGGGGCTGAGCCCCAAGGACCCCAAGGCTAAGGGGCTGAGAGGAGGAGTAAGCAACCAAGGAGATGAGGAGTGGCTGGAAAGCTAGGACAAGCCAGGAGAGTGAGGGGCCTGAAAGGAAAGTGTTTCAGGAAGGAGACAGTAAGCATTCATTCTGCCCTGACGAGGCTGGCACTCAAAGCTTAACTATCTAGCAGCAACACGATATCACATGGAACGTGGGCCGAAGGGTCTGCAGGTGTGTGCTGCTTGCCACTACCTCCAGGCTGCCTGGCGTCAAGCCTGCACAGGACGACAGATGGCAAAAGGTTTAATCCAGAGGCTTTAGCTAAATCTCACTCTCTGTGGTTTGAGCCCAGGTCCCTCTCGTCAGAGACTATGGCTTATTGCCTCCACCCCCATGTGTCCCTTGTCAGCCTGCTTACCCCTGTATGCTCACACCTGTCATCGCCAAACGGACCTCAGGACCACGGTCTTGGGAAGCCTGACTTGCTGCTTGATCCTGAGCGCATCACTCAGCTGTCTGTTCTAAGTGCCCGGGGTAAGGTCCGGGAGGTCACACAGGCCCTCCAAGCCCTAACGATCTATGGACTGTGGGCACTGGAAGAAGTGGGGCCAGTGCTCGCCCTGCCCAGCCTGCTGAGGCCCTTGTGGGCAACCCAGGCCCGCCCTCCCACAGCCTCCACCCCTTCGCAGATCTCACTGGGAGGCCCGTCTGTGTTGTCCGGGACAAGTCCTCTTGGCCTCCCTTGCCTCAAGCCTCACTCTTGTCCCACTACCTGATGAGGATGCCCACCATCCCTGCCCCTGTTGGAGACCCGCGGTCCAATCGGGACCCCCGACTTTTTTCTGGTGAGTACTTGGGCCACAGACCCTCTACCTTGGGGTTATGCCTCTCTCTAAGGGCTGTCCCACTTGCATAGGTACCTGAGAAAAAAGTAGGATCAATCAGGTACCCGTCTTTCCCTCATTTGCTCCGGCATCTGCATCTACAATATTTCCCACCCACAAGTCCTCAGAAATGTGCCCCTGCTTGGATTTGAGGTGTTTGAGGAGTAATCACAGCCAGAGGACAAGCAGATTTGGGCAACAGTCATGTGACTTACAGCTACAAACAGGAACAATATTGGAAAGATTTAGTGCTTGTATTCAGGCACCATCCAACAGAACAGTCAGTCATTGGTGGCATGTCCACAGTGACCCCCAGGCCTCTGCTCTGCCAGGCTCCGCCCTTTCGGTAACGGGGAGGGGTCCTGCGGGAGGAGCTGGGGCAGCCTGCGGGCAGAGAGGTTTGGAAGGCTTGGTCAGTGCTCTGTACCACCCTCTCCAGTAGTCCAATATTTTAGTAACTGGCACTGCATATCAACTGAATCTCAATCTTGGCTTCAATTTCCTAAAAGGACAAAGCTAAATTAAATCACTTGCATCTTAGCATAAATAGTCAAATGCTCTCCAGCAGCTCCCCGTCAAGCTACAGGCTAGGATAACCACAGCCCCTCCAACCCACCGACAGTGTGATTCCTAATCCTCCCTCCAAGGGCACCACCTCCCCTTCCCTTTAAGATGCAGGTGGGCAACTGGGAGGAGAGAATGCTCTTCCACCTACAGCCCCCCAACACCTGGTGCCACAGGGAAGGCAAGGAGAGGGGACCCAGACATCAGTTGCCAGTGTCTTGTTCCCTTCCAGAGACCTGGAAGAAGGAGTTGAAGGACCTGGCTTCCCAGGTGGTCACATTCAGCAAGGAGAATGAGCTGAAGAACAAAGAGGTGGGTGCAGAGCAAAGGAGCTGTTTGCGCAGAGATGCAAGGGGCCCGGCCCTTTGTAAGGAAATCCCGCCCCAGCCTGTGGCCAACCTGATCAGCAGAGGAGCAAGTGAGCGTTGAGCATTGAGCACTGCTGTCCGAGCTGGGAGGAGGGGTGACAAATACCAGCCCGTGGGAGGCGGCCACAGTGAGGGCTCAGAGGAGCAGAGAAACGTGGGGGGGGGGGGGCGGGGGGGCGGGGGGCAGTGGGGAGAAATGCAGGAAGGATTCCTAGTTCAGAAGTGGACGGGGGCATCCTCGTAGAGGCACACAGCACAGAAGCTCAGAAGCTGGAAAACACAGGGCATCTTTAGAGAGCAGGGAGCTGAAGTGCAGGGCAATAGGGGAGAAGGTGGGAAGGGGCGACTTAGAACATGGGCAAGAGCAGCTTGGTCCAATTTCTGAACTTAGCATAGTGCCTAATCTCATAAGGAGTGGAGAGCCACTGAAGGTTTTCAAATGGGAGTAGAGTAGCCTTATGGGTGCTATTTGGTGACCAGCAAAGACAAGTTGAAGGTAGTAGGAACTGGTCCTAGGACAGGCCTGGCCCTCTGTGGGTGAGTCTCATCCCGTGCTTGTGATGGGCAGCAGAATTCTCATCTCTGCTCCACAGCTAACTCACTGTGGCTCTGGGGGTAACTCAGCTAAAGATGTGGGTCTCAGTTTTTATCTTTAAAATGGGAAAAAAGATATTACCAGTCTTAACTGGAGTTCCCGAGTCTAGAGGCCCCAGGCCTTGTGCCTGCAGGCCCAGCTTAGGAGGGTTTCCCAGGGCTAAGAAAGGATGCCAAGCTGTGGGAGACAGACCTGGGGGCAACTGAGCTAGGAATTAAGGTAGGCGGTGGGGACCTCAGCACAGAATACTGTTTTCAAATATCTGATGGGCTGGGGGGAGGGGTAGCAGGGAGGGCCTGCCCGGTGGGAAGGACCACAGTGGGTGGCGAGGGGTGGAGAGAGTAGGTGGGTGGCCAGTGTTCAATGAAGTTTCAGGAGGAAGAGCTATGGCTACAATGAAAGGGCCCCTGCTGGGGAGAGGGGTGTAGGACAGGGTGGGGCTGGCCTCTTCCACATCCTGGGTCCCTGCGACCCTGTGATGCTGGGGTTCCGGGAGAGGAGGTGACGGGCACCCTGGAGACCTGACCCAGCCTCCCTCTGTTCTCTTCTCTTCCTCTCTGCCCTCTCTCCTATCTGTCTGTCTGTCTACTCCATATCCCCACTCCCCTGGAGTCTCTGGCCACTTTTCTTCCAGCAGGAGGAGCCTAAACGGGAGCAGGGGGCGAAGTACTCGGCAGAGACCGGGAGGCTCATCCCTGCTTCCACCCGAGCGCTCAGCCGCCGCCACTCCCGCCAGGGCCCAGGGAGCTACACTCCCAGCAGAGACGGAGGAGGGCAGACCTGCGTCCTGCAGGATCAGGAGCTGCTGGTGAGACCCTGCGAAGGTCGGGGCTGCGGCCCTAGCGAGGCCCCAGCCTGACCACCGAGAACAGGGTGGTGTCGCTCCCAGACTTACAGCGATCCCAACTGGAACCTTCACAAACTGCTAAGTGTGAACTCTCCCAGGGATACTTGCACCCAAGACTGTAAGACCCGAAAACTCCAGACCTGGGAGTCAGGAGCCCAATCCCCTGCTGCTTCCAGGTTTCTGTGTAATCTTTTCCCTTTGTTAAGTCCTTTCCCCGCTTGGGGCCTTAGTCCCATGATCGAGCCGAACTGGGGGCACAGACACGGTAGCTCTAAGGTCTGTTCCTGCTTTGGCACTGGGCAAGTTAACGAGGGGTGCTGCAGTGGTGCAGTGAGAAGCGTGGAGATGAAGGTCCTGCCCAGCGTGTCCTCAGACCACTCCCGGTGTGTGGCACCCTGCCACCTGCAAGGCTGGCCCCAGCCTCGTCGTCCCACACTCTAGGAGGTGTCTGGTCTGTGCTACGGCAAAGCACAAAGCCTGCCTCCCCACATTCAAGTTCCCCATCAAGGCCTGAGATGAGTCTATGACTCATTCCAGTGGGTGAAGGTATGGAAAGTCCCTGTTAAAATGCACACATATTCTCCAGGAAAGGCCAGACAATTAGCCAGAATCTCAACGCCTTGCCTGTGACCAGTGCATTCAAAACAGCCCAATGAAGTGAGCAGAGCAGACAGGGCCCCAGATCCTCATGTCACAGATGGGGAGGCTGAGGCTCTGCCAGGTGACATTCTGTGGCCCAGGTCCCCATAGAGGAAGCAGCACCAGTGGGACTAGAACACAGTACTTTCTCCACCATAGGGCGGCTTCACCTTGCCTGGAAATAGGTTCTCAGGTTCCTTGGGGAGGGTGCACGGGGCAGGTAAGTTGGATGCCGGGGAAATTGAGAAGGACCCTGGGGCAGAGTGGGGGCAGGGTCACCACAGAGGGTGGGTACCTGGGGGCAAGGGTGGACACCCTAGCAGGCATAGGCCTGGGGGTGAGGCAAGCCCAGGTTCCCCTCTTACCTCCACTGGTTCAAGTGGGCTCTCCTGAAAGAAGGAACCCCCTTTCCTAGGACACCAGGTGCTCCATCTCCCATCGCGGGCTCAAACTCCAGCCAACCACAGACACAGCCGCCATCAGCATCATGTCCTAGGGAGCCCCCGTAGCCCTTTCAAGACAGAGCTGGATCTTTTCCCAATGATCCTTCACTGGAGGATGCAGGGGGGAAAGGGCCCTGACGCAGCAAAGATGGCAGATGCTGAGGACACAGCCGCAAGCAAAGTGGGCACACTGCTCGGTGGCAGGAAGGAGCCCCCAGCCGAGCAGCTTGCAGAACCAGCCAGCCCCCACTGGGATCACCCCGCTTCTTTGTTAACATCTCCAGACTCTGAATTTGGGAACTTCAGGGTGGGGAGGCTCCTGGGGTCCCTGAAATCCCCACACCAAGGATTCGGGCATTTGGGACTCGGTGCGTCTCTGAGGAGCTGACTGTCCAGCTCTGACTTCACCTTCCCAGGGGGGGACTTGGGGTACAACCAGCCCAAGCAGGGTTCAGAGATGAGGGGTCCACCTATCTGATTCTGAGGGTTAATTCTGCCTCCATCTCCCTGCTAGGTACCCTCCTCTCTCAAGGCCTCAGATTGCTTACCTATTCAGTGAGGAATTTAAGACTCTCCCCGCAGGGCTGTTGGGAGAGCGAGCCCTCTGTAGAGTGCAGAGTCCCATGCAGATGGGAGGCAAGGACCATCGTGGGGACCACTTTAGCCAAGCATGTGGCTCTGGAGCCCACTCTTGGGGGCAGGCACCTGCATTGCCAGCTGGAACAGGCCGTCCAGTGCACTGACCCATGTCTGTCCTGCCCACAGATCTTGGAGCTCCTTTGTCAGATCCTGCAAACAGACTCCTTGAGTGCTATCCAGTTCTGGCTGCTCTTTGCTCCTCCCAAGGGTGAGACTCAGCCCCATCTCAGGTCGTCCTCGGAGTGGAGGCTGCTAAGGGCCTTGTCCACTGGTTCGGCAGCACTCAGATGTCACAGGGCTCCCTCCCCAGGCCCTTCTGCCTGAGCCTCGAGTCCTTTTTGGAGCCCCAAACTGTGTCCAGCTGGACATCAGCTCCCTCCTCCCGTTCCTCAGCAGGATGTCCATGACCCTGCTCCTCAGAGGGGACCCCTCCTCTGCGCTGACCACAGGCCTTGGCACCTGGGAGGGAGAAGTCCAAAGACCAGACTTAGCAGACTCAGCCCCTCACCCACTGCTGTGGAAAATGCACACACACATGAATGTAAACGCATGCACATAAGAACACACATGTACATGCACACAAACACATGAAAGGACATACATGCACACATTGGGACGGGGGTGGAGGCTATGCCAAAGTGGGAAGGTGAGGAGTGGTGAGAGCCGAGGACTGATTGGGAAGGTTTCCAATGGGAAGAGTGCAGGGGGAGGAGGAGGAGGCAGGTCCCCTAGGGGCTTCCCAGTCGGGCCTGGGTGTGAGGTGGGCAGGTGGGCCAAGAGCAAGGTGCACACGAGGAGGTGTGGAAGGGCTGGGCACACGGCACACATGGGGCTGGGGCAAAGTAGGACTCCCTGTGGAGCCCCATGGGTAGAACGTAAGGTGGTTAGAGAAAGCTGCCCTGGGCCAGGGTTAGGCAGAAGGGCTGGAGGCCCTGCTTCCTGCATGTCCCATCCAGGGACAGAATGGGGTCTGGGGTCGTGCCCCTGAGGACTCTGCTCTCCGGCTCTGCTTACAGAGAAAGACTTGGCCTTGGGGCTCCTGCAGACAGCAGTGGCTCAGCTGCTTCCCCAGCCTCTAGTCTCCATCCCAACAGAAAAGCTCCTGAACCAGCTCCAGGAGGTCCAGGAACCACCCCAAGAAAGGTCACAACCATCATACAGGTGGGCTTCGCACCCCTCACCTGCCCCTCTGGTCCCAGAACTGATCCCTCACATTCAGCACCTGTCCTCCCAGGCGAGGCTACTGGGGTCCAAAGCAGGGAGCCGGGCGTTGGCCGGAGCCTGGGCTGACTGAGCCTGTCCTGGAGGGGGAGGGGAGCCTCTCCCATGGGACCGTCCAGGGCTGCTCGTGCTGCTCAAAGACCCAGTCTGCCAGACCAGACTCCAGCTACCAGCTGTGGGGATGCCCAGGGAGCTGGCCTATACCAGCTATAGCAAGACAGGGCTGGAGAACTGCAGCCAGCCCTCCAGAAGCTCTTGGGAAGACACAGATAGAGGAGTGCTAACACAGGCAGGCAGAGGTGCCTTTACGTTGGTATTAAGGGCCCTGGATGGCTGGAGAGAAAGAAATTAACCCCAAGTGGGGAAAGGAAAGGTGAGGGAAGGCCTCTTAAAGCAGATGAGGAGGGCCAGACAGCCGGCCCTGGCACCTGCAGTACTGAGTGCCCATGATCGCTGCCTGCCGTCGCTGGGTGCTTTACATGGTTCTAGTCCCTACAACCACCCGTGGAGGCCCTGTCACCTCCCTTTTCCAGATGAGAAAACTGAGGCTCAGAAACAGTCGAATGACCACAGCCGCCTGGCTGGTCAGCAGAAGAGCTGGACCAGACTTGGGCTTGCCTGCCTTATATGCCCAGCTGTGCTCAGATTCACAGCAGAGCTGGTTAAAAATGACAAGTCCTAAAGAGTCTAACACAGCCGGTGGTGTGGGAGGCGGGTACACAGGGGTTGTGTATTTTTAACATTCACCCAAGGTATTTCTGCTATGGCTTGGAGAGCCCTGCTGGGTGAATAGGACTTGAACGAGGGAAGGTGGGGTGGGCGGGTGGGGGTGGGGGTGGGGGTGGAGTGTCAGGAATGGAATCAGGAATGTGCACTTAGCGGATGTTAGGTTGTGGGGTGGCTGCAGCGTGATGGGCTTGGGGAGGAACAGGCAGGTGCTTGTGCTCATTCAGATTTGTTGAAGGTGTGGGTGCTGCCTTTGGTTTTCTCTTCCACGTTGGAAGGCCAGAGGAGGCAGAGGAGCAAGGCGGGCTTGCCTCACTGCAGCCTTGGTGAAGCTACCTGTCTGTTTGAGCCTCAGTTTCTCCTCCCCAAGCCTGTCTCCCACAGTTGCAGGGAGGACAGATTACATCCCGTGCATGCAAAGGCTTGCTGAAGCGTAAAGCCGATACGAGATAATATAAGAGCATTGTTCGTGCTTGTAAGTAATTCATCAGGGAAGCCAGTTCTCATCTCCTCCACTAAGGGGGAAGGTTCTGTCTGCAAGGAGGCAAGAGACCAAGAGAGGGCCCGCCTGGGGAGGCACAGGGGGACAGGAGTGCCTCAGTTCCCTGCGGCCACGGCAGGCAGTGGAGTCACAGTTGTCAGGGTGCCAGCCACGGACAGACGCTTGCTGGTTCTCAGGGATGACTGGTTCCTGCCTCTTCCCAGAGAACCTTCCTCGCCTCCCCGCCCACCCACGCTGCCACTCTGCCATGATGCGCTCGGGCCTGGCCTTCCCCAACCTTCTTTCCTTTGTGTTGGTTACAGCCAATCCCCGAAGAAGTCCAAGGCTACAGCTCTACCAAAAAGCGAAAAACCAGGTAAGATTCCACGTGGCAGGTCCCTGAGGCTCACCGTGGCCCAACCTGGCTGGACTCTTTGGGGGGTTTAAGACTCCTTGGAGATGGGTCTCTGCCCAAAGAAACTGTTCATCGGTTCAACAGAAACTTACTTAGCACCTGTGTGCCAGGCTCTAGGGATCGCTGGGAAGAACTCAGACCAGTTCCTGCTGTAAGGGAGCTCGCATACTCGGGAGGAGGTGTGCAGGCAACGAATAGAAATGCCCGAGGGGCACACGTGCCGTAAGGAAAGTAAAGCAGGGTGATGTGGTAGGCAGTGAGAAGGCCTGGCACGGTGAGGAGAGGGCTCCTCGAGCTGAACCACGGGAAGGGTTCAGCCCGAAACAGGTCAGGGGAGAGCCTGCAAGCAGTTCCTACAAGCAGGAACTCTACCTCCTGGTGTGATGGTGAAAGAGCGAGCAGACCAGGGTGACCTGGGCCTTGTGGGTTGGGGACAGTGGTAAGAAATGAGACGAGACAGATGGACCTGGTGTGTGGTCTCATGCAGAGGACACAGGGTGCACTGGAGGCTTACAGGCAGGACTGCTCTGGTTCCTGTGTGGAGTATGGACTCTTGCGGGCTGGAGGGAATGAGGGAGATGAGGGAGGAGGCTGCTGCAGTCCCCCGGTGTCTTAAACCACAGCAGGGAGGGGGGTATTCGAGGGGGGAGAAGACAGTATCTGCCATGCACTAGATTCTCCCTCACTAGACTGTACAGGGTCCTGAGTGGCTGGCGGAGTGTCTGCAGAGCGCAGGCACTTCATAGATATTTGTTACCCAGATGTGGAAAGAAGAGGGTGGTCATGAGGCTCAGAGAAGAGTCCGCTCTCCCTGTCACCGGCAGAGCCCAGAGCAGAAGCCTCGGTGACTCGGGCTCTCAAGCATCTCCCCCTGCTCTTGCATATCTGCCTGGGGCCTTGTAGGGGCAGGGGTCCCCCCAAGTCTCCTGGGCAGCTCCCAGGTAAGGCTCTGGCCCCTCCTGATCCTCTCCCACACGCCATGTCTCCCTTTCTCCCAGAGCACATCGGAAAAGCACAAGTTCTGCGAATACATTCAAGCCAGAACACAGAAGAGAAAGCGCCAAAGCCAAAGACAGAGTCCCAAGGAGTCTGCCCTGCTCTGCCCGCCCTGCTCTAAAGCCAGCCTGGAGTTCGAACCTGTTTTTGCCTCTGCCACCTCAGCAGCAATACGTGCTTTCCTATCACACAGAGTCTATTAAAATAGGGTCTTCCCCTTAAGAGGACGGTTCACTCTCCGATCAGCAGCAGGTCTGTGCTTGGGTCGTTTCTTGCTGGAGAGGGGGGTCAACTGTGTGGAACGCCCCTGCTCCCTTGGAGGACTCCTGAATGCCACTGCCCACTGCCCGGTGCCCGCGTGGGGCTCACCTCGTTCCTTTGCCTTCCAGGGAACAAAAGAGCAAACCATGTCTGGGGCGGCCTGTGAAAGCTCCGCTGCTCCTTGAACCAAGGCACACAGGGCTCTGGGAGGTTAGGGCAGAGGCCAGGAAGCCGCAGGCCTCCTTCAAATAACCGTCGACACCAGTTACTGAAGTCCTGCCAGGCACTGAGGCGGGGACTTCAGTAACAGCTAATGATGAACAGTGTTACCTGACCCCAAAACGTCAGGGGGCTTTGGCTAAATATAAATGACAGGTTTGCTCAAGGGTCTTAGGGTTTGTAAACTGGAGACACAGCTAGGCAATGCCCAGCGTGTTCCGACGGAGAGAGAAAGGCCGAGGGTGTGTACGGTGAAAAGCGCACTGGGTCCCGCACCTGCGCCCCTGGACCGGCTGAGGTGGTGGCGGTCAGGAGCCTGGTGGTCTGCACAACGGGACGTGTTCTCCCTGACAGCGCTCCACTGGCTCACCCACTGCAGGCTGGAGGCACGTCCCAGCGTTTCTGATACAGGGTCGGAGAGTTCAAAAGTTTAAGTTCCCAGGGTCAGTTAAAGCAAGAAGAATTGTTTCCTCGTTCCTCAGCCTACTTAGTCTCCACAATTAGCAGCTTGACGGTAACGACTCCATTCCTTTCTTCACTCTAGTCCCCAAACACTGCGCGAACTGTTCTACGTGCTTCGTATGTGGCCCTCTGTTGGAGTCTCCCAAAAGCTCCATGAGGTGGAGTATTAATATTGTAACTACTGTTTTATAGATGAATAAACTGAGGCTCAGGAAGGTGAAACAAGTTGTCCGAGGCACATAATACGTGGCAGACCCCAGACGCACACCCAACATGTCTGGTTCCAGAGTCCCCACGGCACTCTACTGACTTACAAACAGCAACCCTCACCAGAAGCTGTGGCTACATTCCTGAAAAGCATAACGGTTAGCAAGATGGTGGTTGGCAAGGTCAAGGAGGATAGGGGCAGCGTCATATAAATGTGACTCAGACTCCCCCAGGGTGTGTCTGTCTTTTAAGATCTGGAGAAGATGGCCTTGACCCTCTGGGAAATCCGTTGTCATCCTTGAGCTATCTGCAAATTCCCTGAAAGGTGCAGGGGAGGAAGGCACTGAGGATTTACAATGCCAAGGTCACCTGTGGCTCTGTACTCCTACTTCTCTGAGTTCAGTCCCTGGATTGTGGCTCCGTTCCACACTTGCAGTGCTGCTCCAGCTCACATCAGTTCAGGTGGATTCAGGCCCTCCGGGTTTTCCCAAATACCCCACTCCCAGGAACCTTTTGTGTGTGCTAGGCTTCAATGGAGATTAGAGGCTGGACGGGAATTTGCTTTGAATCCAGCGAACAGCTTCATGCTCAATATTAAATAGCCTTGGTTTTGAAAAGCCCTTGGTCACTCTCCCAGGGGGGATTTTTCCTTGGTGGCAGCCTCTCGCCACATTGCTGGCTTTCTCCTCCTCTGTCCTCTCCCATGGCACCTGTTTCCCCCTAGAAAGCCCACGTTTTAACGCTTTTTCAATTTTTTATTGTGGTAAAATAGGTATCACTTAAAATGTACCGTTTTAACCATTTTTACGTGTACAGTTCAGTGGTGTTAAGCCCAGTCATGGCGCTGTGCTGCCATCACCACTGTCCGCCTGCAGAACTCTCTCTTGCAAAACAAACCGTGTGCATTAATCAATAACTCCCCATCCCCCGCTCCCGCCCGCCCCCAGTCGCTGGCAGCCGCCATTCTACTTTCTGTCTCTGAGTCTGACTGCTCCAGGACCTCACGGAAGTGGAACCACACTGTCACACTTACTGTCCTTTGGGTCTGGTTTCTGTCGGTCAGGTTAACGGCCTCAGGGCCCATCCACAGTGTGACGTGTCGCTGTTTCCCCTCATGTTTATGTTTTGTCGGTCCAGCAGTTCAGCTTCTTTTCCCAGCCCCTCCAGCCCCACCCAGGCCCATCCGACCTCATCTCAGGTCTGTTCGTGGGACAGGGTCCTTGCCCCAGGCAGTTGTGGTTATGAGAATGTACCCTCCTCTGCTACAAATAAGTAAGAATTCACACAGCAAAAAATTCTAGAAGATGTCTACTTCCAAAATAAACCACACTTGTTTGCACAAAAACCCTGGTTCTTTGGGCAATCCTTCTACCTCACCTTTGATTTTTTAGGAAATACTGCCAGGAGGTGCTTGCCACTGCAGCTTCTCAGTTTTCTCAGTCCACAGACTGCACCTCTCATCACAGGTGCCTAGTCCCTCCTTCCAATGTATCGATTCTGCTTTCTCCATCCGTTATTTGCTTTTGGAAATCCATGCAAACTGCTGAAGTCACTGCCAGGCCTTTGCACCCATGGCCACTGCATTTGAAGAGCAGACGTTCTGGGGCCAGCTCCTCACCCGCACGTTCTGAGGGCGGACTGTGCACAGGTCTTTCTCAGCCTCCCCGCAGTCTATCGGGAGGGAGAAAGATAAGGACACCGAGCTGAACCGTGGACACACAAAAACACGGTGGAAATAAACACCGTGATATGCAAATGGAAGCTACCACATTGCAAAAAAAAAAAGTATGGCCCAACTATGGTTGGATGGGATAAGCTGACCTCGTTCAGTGCTCACGACAACACATAAGGTAGGTGTGATTAGCCACAGTTTACAGTAATGTGTTGAAGTTTACCCAGCCAGTAGGTACTGGATTCAGGCCCAGGGCTGAGGGGCTCCTCAGTCAGCACCCTTCTGATACACCGCCTTCGTGCAGGCCACACCGCAAACTCTACAGTCTCCAGACAAAGAAGTAGAGTCTTCTCTCCCTTCCAGCCACATCACCCCCTCTCTCTCGGTTTTTTCTCTCCAGCCCCTGGATATGGAGCAAGGCACGGCTGGCTCTGATTCCCCGGGCCCTCTTCAAAGTGTCCCCACAGGGAAGCACCCTCTTTCCCTGTCTGAAGGGAATCATTGCGAAACCCCAGGAGGACAGCCCGCCAGCGGAGTTGAAGGTTCCAGACACCTGAAAACGCACTGGTCAGAGTGGTCAGTGGCCTTCCTCGTCTGTCAGCTGTGCTGGGCCTGGGTCCCTCCGACCTGGCGCAGGCTGGTCACTGGACTGTGGCCCGTAGGTCCGTCTGGCTTTGCAGAGTCTCTGTGCTCTGCTTGGCAGCACTTCCTGTCTCAGTGGCTCAGCCCCATTTGACTTCTGGGTGTCAGGACACTTGGGGGTCACTCCTAAGTTTCCCTAACCCAGGCCCTGGAATTTCTCTCCTTGCCCTCTGTGTCTCTGACTGAAGCATGAAGACGGATTTCTTCTTGAATTATACCCACAGCGTCGTGGTCTTGAGGTGTTGTTTACCGAAGTCCCTCACACCGTGAGGGTGAACGTAAATTCGTTACATCAGTGGCCACCCCAGTCCATCTGCTGTACCGGCGGAGTGCACTGACCACACCGTGAGAACCAGTGCCTAGAACAGAGCAACTGAAGACAAGAGAGCCGCCTCAGGACTCTCGGCTCAAGGGCACTCGTGGGGGTCAGCTTTTCGCGCTCAGTTTGCTGGCTCAGCAGTCTCCCCGCCCCACCCGTCCCACTCAGAGAGATGTGAGTAGGCTGGAGACCCATTCCAGCAAAGGCAGGGAGGAAGGTTGTAACCTCACTGCTAGAACCTCAGGATCCCACTGTTGGGCCGGGACTGTTCCTCAGAAGCTCTGTAGCCCGTTCTGAGCCCCTGGGAAACCCCACTGTGGCAGCCACACGTGGTGTCCAATTTCAGCTTAGACATCTGCGGTAACAGAGATCCCACTACTGTTACAGAACAGACTGGTGTGGGGGGAGGGTGGGGTGAACGATATACTACTACCGAAAGGACCCCCCCTGTACTAGGTTTGCTTTGCCCGCCACCAGAGGAAAGACATCTCTTAATGCCAGAGATTAGTGAAAAGGAAAGGAATTATTTACTTAAAAGCTATACAGACTTAGAGTAATGACTTAATGTCTTCATTAAAATATTAAAGTCCACGCCCTGGCTGGCGTAGCTCAGTGGATTGAGCGCGGGCTGCGAATCAAAGCATCACAGGTTCGATTCCCAGTCAGGGCACATGCCTGGGTTGCAGGCCACAGCCCCCAGCAACCACACATTGATGTTTCTCTCTCTCTCTCCCTCTCCCTTCCCTCTCTAAAAATAAATAAATAAAATCTTTAAAATATATACTAAAGTCCTTTAGGATACCCACAGATGCACACAGTCCTTCCTTCTCCCTCTGCCCTAATCTGGGGTGTCATATCTCAAGAAAAGAAGTAGAAGTCCGTGATTCAGGCTCCTGGCACCATCAGCTGTGTCACCACCATGATCTCCAGTTAATCCAAAGCCATGTGGCACCTTCTCATGGCCCACCAGCAAGAGTCCTTTTGTAACAGGGTACAGCCAAGAGGGGCGGCCCAAATAGGGATTTGGAATGGGGTCCAGAACTCAAGATGGCCAGGAAATATTAGGATGTCCTCACCCTGGCACCCACAGGTGTGGGTTGGGGGAAGGGACACATGGAGCAGGACCACTGAGAGCTGTTTTGCATAGCAACGGCTTTGCAGCTGACCTGTGGTGTGGTCATTTAACATATCTATAACCTTGAACTGGTTGCATAGATATGTTAAATAGCTGTGGCCAAGCTCTGAGCCAGGGAATGGAAGTAACTTCCCCACCAAGATGTAACTGGGGGGCAGGTCCCCAGAGTTACAGCACCTGCATAGGAGCTTGGAGAGAGAACTACTTGGTCTTGAGCAGAGTGGGGACTCCCGCAGCCCTGCGAGAGAGAATCACCATGCAGCTTTAGCAGAGAACCGCTACTCAGCTTTGGCCGAGTGGCGACCCCTATCCTTGCAGCCATTGAGGAGGGAAAACCACGCAGCTTTGCCAGAGTAGGGACCCCCGCAGCTTTAGAAGGGGGAACCACCACCTGGCTTTATCAGAGATCCTGGCGACACAGCTGATGGTGCCAGGAACTGAGGGAGGCCTACCAGCCAAGCATGGATTACTGGGAAGAACCAGGGACTGCCTGAGCCACGGACTTCTATTTCTTTTCCTGAGATACGGTACCCCAGACTGGGCAAAGGGGGAAGGAAGAACTGTGTGTGTTTGTGGGTGTTTTAAGGGACTTTGGGATTTTGATGAAGACATTAGGTCACTACTTTAAGTCTGTATAGCATTAAATAAACATTTTCTTTCCTCTTCACGAATCTCTGGCATTGAGAGACGTCTTTCCTCTGGTGGCGGACATAATGAACCTGGGGGGTTCCTTTCGGTAATAGTATATCGTCCCAGGCCCCCCCCCCACCTTGTTCTGTAAAAGTTTCACCCCTTTTCTTCCAAGCAAAGTCTCTCCTGCTTCTTAAGCTATGTGGCAAAAGGGAGCAACCCAAAGTTGTGTGGTCCCAACCAGGTATGGCTGCCATGCCTGGGTTAAAATCCCCACACCAGTCTTCCTCTGTGGCCCGATTACCGACTCTGCCCACAGTCAGTTACACCTGCCAGCACTCCTGTATTCTTCCAGCTTTACTGGGCTGCCATAGTGAGTCTGGGAAGGCGTGGCCCCATGCCATGGAGCCAATCATCTCCAAGCTCTCACGCAGGTGCTGTAACCAGGGTGAGTTTCTTCCCAGTTACTTCCTGGATGGAAGTCACTTCCATCCCCCTGGCTCAAAGCACAGCCACAGCTATTTAACATAACTAAGAAACCAGTTAAAGTTTATAGATATGTTAAATGACCATGCCAGAGATTAGCTGCAAAGCTGTTGCTATACAACACAGCTCTCAATGGCCCTGCTCCACGTGTTCCATCCTCCAGCTCAGACTGGTGGGAGTGAGGACATCATACATATATTTTTCTCTAATATTTCCTGAACATCCTGAGGTCTGGACCCCATTACAAATTCCTACTTGGGGTCCCCCCTTGGCTGCCCCCTGTTACACTACCTGTCCTAGCTGCTCCAAATTTAGTTCTGTCCCCAGAGCCACAGCAATCAAGTCTCTCCTTCCCTTGGCTCATGTTGCCCATGTCAAAACTGCAAGAAGGCTCCATTAGACCACGCTTCCTTTCAAAGCTTTTATACTATTGGAAACAGCCCTGCCTGGTTTCAGAAACTGTAAACCCTTGTGGCTAAGGCTGTGTAAAAAGACCTTGGGACCATAAACTATTAAGGAGACAAAGCTTATCTTCCTTGTAGGGGTGCAGCCTGTGCCCCCTTTCACTTCACCTTGCTTGGCACCAAGCAGATGACTGGTTAGCCAATGATGGGTAAGATTCCTCAAAGGAGGGATGATCTAAGATAGGCACAGTCTCGAAAGGGCCCTCAGGGAGGGACTTGGGGGGCTATAGAAAAAGGGGGTGATGGACCCTTGCCCCTCGGCTTCGACATAGCCTGAGTCCTCATTCTGTCTGCAAGAAGTCTCCTAATCTCTTGGCTGCCTTACTTCCCCCACCGGACTTAAGCCTGAAACAGTGCCTTAAGCCTGAAACAATGCAGAGGTGGGTGCTGCCCTGTGCTGGAAAGGTCAGGTTCCCTGGGGGTGATCAGGCCTAAGAAAGACTACACAAAATCCTGTGAAACCTGCTTTGCTAATACCCTCAAATTAAATGATAAGGGTCCAAGCATGAAATGAGTTTGTTTCCCAACGTTTTTGACCCTTTAACTATCTGACTCTGACTCAGAATAAGCCCTCAGAGTTCTTTGAATGTTATCTATTGTTTGATCATTACAGCCTGACAATGACTGATGAGCTTTATGACTCTCCCTATATCCCTGTGCAAATTAAACCCAATAAAAGCCCATTGAGGAACAAGCTCCTGGCCCTTCTCCTTTGAGAGATCGGCCACCTTTCCTCCTCAAGCAGACCTTGTCTTGCTAGACTTATTCTCATCCGTGGTGGCTGGGGGTGCCCTGCAGGCAGGGCACCGCCCCCCATTATACCTTTCGTTTTTACTTTTTTCTTATTGTGTTAGCTAATACTTTCAGAGAATGTAGTTAAGTAATAATAATGATAGTAGGCATTTGAGTATTTTTTTAACAGAAATGCTTGTCATTCTTCACCATTAAGTGAAAGTTGACTCTGTTTATATATGTGTCAACTGAAATACATATTTATGTATTTCACTTCACTCTTAAGTGTTTAATCCTTATTGTAAACTTATAGGGAAGTGACTGTCATTATGACAATTTTGCAGATAAGGAGCTGAAAAAGAAGTAACTTGCTCAAGGTCATACATATAGGAAGTGGATTCCAGTTTCAGATGTGGCAGCTCCAGTGGCAGAGCCTAGGCTCTTGACCCTGTCTGGCCCATAGTAACTCTGCGTGGTAGACACGGGTGTTAGCACAAGTTTATGGATGGAAGTCAAAAGAGAGGTTAAGTGATCAGTCCAGATTCCAACAGCTTGCAAGTATATCCTCCCCCGGGTTCACAGGGCAGTCTTGGGGTTCACCTCTGCTGCGCGTTGGGTAAATTTCTTCTGCATGCTGCATGATTTTTCTCAAACCTGTCCTCCATTTCACTGCCTTGGTCTCCAGCTGTACCCTTGATATCAGTTTATTTATTAGCACTGCGATGCTTTTATTTTTGTCTTTCGCTTCTTAGCCCACACCACCTCCTTTTCAACTCCCTCTATTCTCCACCTCCATCACTGATTTCAAACAGTTTGTTATCTTTAATATTTTGAGAGCGCACAACATTTCTTACTTAATATTATCTTTTATTTCTGGGGGTGTCTTCCAGAATGCATACTCATCATTCTCTGGCACACTATTTTCCTCTCTCCCTTTCCTTCCTTCTTTGATTCCTCCTCCCTTCCTTTTTTCCTGTAGAATTTCCTGCATGGGTACGATATGCACAAACTGTGGCTTCTCGACTCTCCTCTTGGTTCGCCTGTGCCCTCCCCTCTGAACGTGAGCTCGACAGCAGAGTGTCGCTGGCTCACAGTCCCCCTGTGCTCCTCTTCAGCTGCCTGGGGCAGACTGGGTCCTGCAAAGCCGGTAAATCAATTGTGTCTCTGTTTTCTTCACCCACACTTTTTTTTTTTAAATAAGCTTTTGATTTTAGAACTTTTTTAGATTTGTAGAAAAAAAAAACCCAGAAAAAACAAATAAACAAACAAAAAAAACCCAGAAAATAATACAGAGCTCCCATATATCCCACACCCAGTTTCCCCTACTATTGTTTAATATAACAACTTTATTGAGATCTAATACACAAACCATAAAACCCACACATTTAAAGTGTACGACTCGATGGTTTCCAGTGTTCACAGAATCGTGTGACACAGTCAGTTCCAGAACATTTTCATCACTCCAGAAGGAGATTCCTGCACCCAGGAGGACCCCTCCCCACCCCTTTCACAATAGGTCTGCAGTAAGTTTCCTATCCCCGCTAGTCACTTTCCATTTGCCTGGAAGCTTCCCTTGCCCTGTGCAACCACCAACTGTTTTCTGCCTCTGTGGATTTGTCTATTCTGGCCATTTCATACAAAGGAAATCAAAATACGTGCTTTTCTGAACGGCATCTCTCATTCAGCAAAATTTTTTCAAGGTTTATCCATGTGGTGGTAATAAGTATTACTATTTCATTCTTTTTATAGCCAAATATTTCATAATATGGACATACCAATTTTGTTTATCCATTCTTTAGCTGATGGACATCTGGGCTGTTTCTACAATACCTTTTGGCTATTGTGAATAGTGCTGCTATAGACATTGTGTACGAATTTTTGTGTGTTCAGTTCTTGGGGGCACCTACCTAGAGGGGATTTGCTGGGCCACATGACAACGCTGTTTAATTTTTGTGAGAG
Organism: Tonatia bakeri; assembly: GCA_004024845.1. Lineage (NCBI taxonomy): Eukaryota > Metazoa > Chordata > Mammalia > Chiroptera > Phyllostomidae > Tonatia > Tonatia bakeri. The sequence goes on from PVIA01005748.1 coordinate 59,501, forward strand.
ACGGCTAGACTGCTTTCCAAAGCAGCGGTACAACTTTATATCCCACTAGCAGTGCATGAGGGTTGAAATTTCTCCATATCTGGGCAACACTTGTTACCATCTGTCTTTTTAAAACTCTAGCTATCCTAGTGAGTGTGAAGTGGTATCTCATTGTGGTTTGAATGCGCCTTTCTCGGATGGCACATGGTGCTGAACACCTTTTCCTGTGCTTACTGGCCATTCATGTATCTGTTTTGAAGGACTGTCCATTTGGATATAATTTTGTTTTAAAAGCAAAACTCCTGTTTTGTATATGAGGACTCTCCATTCTGTCTGGGACTTTCCTAGGTCCACAGGGGGCACCCTGCAAGAAAAACCTGCCACCCACGTTGGTCTGAGGATCTCAAAGTTCTGGTTGCTCTTCGAAGCTGAGCAGTCTGTGCGTTCCACCCACCTAAGCCGTTGTTTGTCATCAGAGATTATTAATATAGAGTCACTATTGCTCACATGCTTTCTTCCTGACAGCTGAAGGGGGAGGGCAATGCATATTAGCAATTCCTCCATCTCCATCTAAGGTGCCCTTTACCCCTGATGGGAGGGAGGTAAGTACCAGGGGCCACAGCGCCCACCTGGGCATGCCCATACCCAGTCCCTTTTCCACCAGACTGGGGGGTGGGGCCACCTGCGAGGTTCCTCGACCTCTTTGCCCAACTGCTATCATTATACCACTTTCAGGGAACAAAGCAGGTGACCATCCCTGGAACCTTCGCTCAGTCTGGCCTCAGCTGTGGCGTGTCTGGGTGAGCCTTCCTGAAGCATGTGGGTGTGGTTGAGGCCCTCCCCAGGTGTTTGCAGCAGTGACCCATTCCTTGCTATTTCCATTTCCTCTGGGCCCTTGAAATATGCACGAAGAAATGAAAATAACAACCAAGATGCTGCGATAGTAATTGCATTTTAATTTTGGCCGACTTGGTCATGAACGAGTAAAAACCCAAGCGGGATACAACCTGGATTGGAAAACACACACAGCCTGCCATTCATCGGCTGGCTGGGGACGCAGCGCGGGGCAGGGTTCACAGCAGAGGCCGTTTTCCTCAAGGTCTGCGGCAGCTGGGAAAGGCTGCAACCACCCCTCTCTGAGCAACGTGCTTTCTCACAGACCCCCAGAGCGCTGCTGCTTTTCGATTTACTCCCGAGGGTCCCCAACTGCTGAACCACTCTTGCCTCCCGACAGCCCCAGGCACCCAACTAACCCTCACTTCCTCTAGTCCTGCCTCAGAAGTCACCCATCCAGGACCAATCGGTGGAAACCCAGACCTTGGAACAGACACCCCTCCTCCGTCCTTCCGTTCAGTGGCACTCCATGCCTCCTCGCCGCACCTACTCGATCCACGTGGTTTTGTCGAACCACAGTCTTGTCCTCTGCGGTCCTGGCTGTTCAGCTTTTAAGAGCTGGTATTAAATCGATGTAGCCCAGCTTAATTTCTCCCATTCTGCCCAGTTTGGGTTTGCCATCCAAGGTAACTAACCCTGGGTATTGATTGCTTAGGTCTTTCTTTCCTGCCAGCAGGAAAGCAGGGAAATAGTGCTGATGAGCAGCTCTCCCAGATCCAGTCACTTATTCTAGGATCGGGTGGGCTCTGAACACGGCCGCCCAGGCAGCAAGGTGGGCCGTCGTCCAGTGCACACCATGGACCGCACTCGGGTGAAGGGCCGACGATCTGTGTAGGCGACCCAGAGTCTCTCCCCAGATCCTGCCCTGGAACAGCCCTGTGGTACTTGGCCCCGCCCCAGGGAGCTGTCTGTCTTGGGCGGGGGAGCCCCTCCTCCCTTTGGGCCTCGGGTCACAGGTCAGCTCTCTTAGGTCCCTTCTTACTTGGACAGTGTGATTCTAAGTTCGAACTATAGAATTAATTGGGAATCCCTGTAATAAAAATCACTAACATTTGTTAAAGCTTTAAAAATGTTTTTTTTCTTAATCCTCACTCAAGGATATGTTTATTGCTTTTAGAGGGAGAAAGAGAGAGAAATATTGATGTGAGAAACATCGGTCATCTGCCTCCTGCACTCACCCCAACTGGGGATTGAACCTGCAACCTTCAGGTGTGTGAGATGTCGTCCCAACCAAGCCACCCAGCCAGGGCTGTTAAAGGCTTTTGGTGTCCCTGGCACTATGTTTAGCCTTTAATATATAGTATCCCATTCAGTTTTCATAACAAGATTAAATATTACTAGTATCACCATTTTTTTTTTAGGTGAAGAAACAGAGGCAAAGCGAGGCCAAGGAACTTACAGCTGGCGAGGGGCGACCGTGCACATGACCTGCACAGCACACCACTGCCTCGAGTACCACGGAGAGATCACGAAGCAACCGAGGCACAGAGGTGGCCGTGACCGCTCAGCTACACGGCCAGAACCCAGGTGCCCGGCTTCCAGGCCAGGACCCTCTCCTAGACTCTCCTTCCCGAGCAGCTCGCAGGGTCCCCTCCAAACCAGGCTAGCCAGAGAGAGGGCTCTCCTTGCAGGGCTCTGGCCCTTTCACACAGCCTGACCTGGACCTCCCAGTCCCAGACTAGAGGGAAGGAGGAGGAGAGGAGGGAGGGCCCCAAGCAAAGATGTCTGTGCAGCGGCTCTGCGAGGGTCCGGGACAGCCCACCTTGGTCCAGCCCAGCAGACCAGAGGTGGCATGCAGCCAGAGGACCAAACTCAGGCTGTTGGTAAGTCCCACTTGAGCTTTGGAGTCTATTTCTTTTTCCCCACCTTGCAAATGATAGGTGAAGTGCAGCGCGGATGGTCAGATGCCAGGGCATGCAGAGCTGGGCTGGAACCTGTATCTTCTGCCTCCCAGACCGGTGCTCTGCCCCTGCACCCTGCTGACCGCTTCACGGGATGGCCAGCTGAGGTGAGTCCGAAGGCCCCTCATGCATCCTAGGCTCTTGGGGACATCACCGTGAGTGCCAATTCTTGCCATGCAGACAGCAAAATCAGAATGTGTGTTTTAATGCCCAAGACTTCTTATGAGTGTTTTGAGAGACGATGATGGAAACCACAGTTTTTAAGATTTGGCCAACAGCCCTATTACCCCACTGGAGAGACCAAAGCCTGAGCAACTGTCCTGGAGGCGCCTGGGGAATGTGTATGAAGTGTCTGTGAAATGTGGCTTTGGTGCATTTCCCACTCCATTGCACTTCTGGAAAGCTCTCTTAAGAAAAATCAGGTAAAAATGAAAAGTCCTACCTCACATCATTGTTTATGATGCCAAAATTTAGAAACAACCTGAAAGCACAATACCAGGGGGTTTTGATTAAATAGATGGTCATTTAGCCATGCAATGGGTATATGTGCCACTAAAAATGAAGATGCAGCCTGGCCAGGTGGCTCAGCTGCTTGGAGCATCATCCCAGACACCAAAGTCTGTGGGTCTGATTCCTGGTCAGGGACCACACCTAGGTTTCCAGTTCGATCCCTGGTTGGGGACCAATGTTTCTCTCTCTCTCTCTTTCCCTTTCTCTCTCTCTAAAATCAATAAACACATCTTCAGGTGAAGATTAAAATTTAAAAAATGAAGAAGATGTAGCTTAACAGATCTCAGGATGGAAATATTGTTTCCATTGTACTGTTGCATGGGCCATGGGGGAGGGGGCAGAGTGTGTGTTTCCCCTGGTAGTCCTGCCCCATGCAGTACGCCAAAGCCGCTGTTAGAGCGGGGTGCTGGGGCTCTCAGAGGGCCCGCCCCACCCACCATGGCAAGGACTGCACTGCCCCACCTGGGACCCACAGTCCCTCTGTGAGGGAGCCCTCTTTGTGAGCTCCTTCTGGGCACCTGGGCCCGCACTGGGCCTGAACAACCCTGGATGCAGTTCTAGGGACCAAGCTACCATCTGCCGGGGCAGTCCCCCGAAGGTGTGATTGGGTTACCGGGTGTGCACCTCTAGGTCCAAGCGGTAGCTGCTTAGAGGGGGTGGTTCCCAAGGGGTGGTGGCTTGCAGGGAGATGTAAATGGAGCTTGAACTTGAGGGCTACAATGCCCCCAGAGGCATGTGAGGTCCCTGGAGGTGTTCTCTGTGCCCAGGTCCTGGCCCCACAATATTAGGGAGGGGCCTGTGACACACTAACCTGTATACTGAGTGATGGGTTAGTGACGTCTGACACAGTATGGGGTTAGGTGTAGGTTGGCACTTTTAAGTTGTACAGGGCTGTTTCATGTCAGCCCGCCTTGCCCAGTGAGATATATCCCATTCCTTCAGCCCCCTGGTCAGCACCCACGTTCTGTTCCGACTGTTTCAGGGAGAGAGTGCTCACTGCCTTCTAAGGAAGTCGCCCCTGCATGTTTGAACAGCTTTGCTAATTAGAATGTTCCTCAAAATGCAGACCCCAAAACTACCTCTGGTGTCCTTCTACCCTTCAGACCGAATTCTGGACGGTGACTCGCCCGAGGCCACACAGCTACGCAGCGGTGAAGCCTGAGTGGGCCTCCAGCCCTGTCCTCACCTCTCCACCCTGCGCTGATGCTCAGAGGAGTCCCGTGCCAGTGAGGCCAAGGCAAGGAGGCCATGGGTCAAGTTTCCTGTGTCACCAGCATCTCTCTGTCCAGCCCCCGCCCCCAATCATCTTGCCGCAGCCCAGCCCAGCCCGCTGGAGCTCTGCCTTCACTGTCCCTGTCCTCTACAACAGAGGAAAAAAAAAACACAACACAACATTTTGGGGTCCAAAACAAAACACCGAGGACAATGTTAATAAATATATAAAAATTTAAAGATTCGGATTTCAACTGCAGAGTTTGCAGCCCTTGACACAGGCAGGCTGGGTCTCGGGAATGATTCAGTGTGTGCCCAGCACCCAGGGAGGGGCAGGCGGCGGGGGAGAGGGCAGCCGGGAGCCCCCGCTAGGGCTCTCTTCTCCAGGCACTTACAGGCCAAACCCCCGCTCCCATCCCTCCAGCGTGGCTCCGAACAGCCCCTTGCCCTGGGGAAGGAAGAACTAGCAAGCACGTGTATCACCTGTTGAAGAGTCTGAAAGACCCTGACCCTCTGCATGACTTGGAGTAAGGACCGTAAGGACCCCTTGGGTACTCAGGTGGCTTCCAGGAGCCAGAGTGTCTAGGGAGGTTACCTGCCCTTGGAGGTAAGGGGAGGGGGGGCAGCTGAAGCACCATAGCACTGTGGGTCCCTGTCTACACCCCACCCTGGCAAGGGGCAGAGGCTCATATCTGGCCCTGGGTGGCCACTGTCATCTCCAGGGCCCAGCTATGAATAGACGCTGGACCTCAACCTTGGGGCCTGAACCCCACCCCCCAACAGCACCATAACCCTCTGGCCCAGCTGGAGCCAGTGCGGGGAGCAGACCCCTAACTCCAGCAGGAGTGGTCTTTGGCAAAAGGGCAATGATTGACAGCGCACAGCCTGAGAACTCACATCTCCCTCTGTGGCCCACAAAGTCCCCTTCCAGGCCCCCCTTCCAGGCCGTCTCCCTCAGGTCCTGGAGTGAAGACAAAGTTGCCATTTCTGGTCTAGCCAGAGCTCTAGCACCAGTTGGGAAACCTCTGGATAAGAAAGACACGTTCTAGAGTGCTCAGAGCCTTCTTCTTGGGTGAACTGGAGTGAGGCTGGGGGACCCCAGCAGTAACAGAAACCGCTGTCTGCTGGGCAGAGGTGGCCACCGGCAGTGCCCTCCAGCCAGTGAGCTGGGCTCCACTCGTGGCCTTGGCTGAAAGAGCTGCATGGAGCTCTGGCTACAAGGCGCTGGGCCTGAGATGAACTCGCCTCCCATCCGCCCCAGCCCTGCCGCTGGAGCCTCACGACCACACTCACCCCAGCTCCCTTCCTCTCTGACTGCCTGCCCTGCGGACACCCCCGTCACCGGGCACACGGGCCAGTCAACAGGGCCTCCGGAGGGCCCCACAGTTCTGGAAAGGCACGCTCCAGTGGCTGTAAGGACAGAGCATTAGCAGGCCCTCGGTCCTGCAGGGGAGACAGATGGGAGCACCTGAGAGGTTCAACTCGGTCACCTGGGCTGCTTGCTGAGGTATCTCAGGTTAGGGCTTTCCCTGATTTTTTTTCTTCCTCACATACCCACCTCATGGGTGAAAAGTATCACAGCCCAAAACTAGAACAAGAAGACAAATAATTTAAAAGGAAGTCTGTGCTTGCCACTGGCCCGCTATGTGTCCTCTGAGCTGGGGGTCTTGAACCCACAGAGTGTAAACTTGACTGGGGGGGTGGGCTGGACAGGGTTCATGTCACGGGGGAGGTGACGGGAAGGCTGGTGCCGGTATGCGTCAGGTCTTCCCTGAGCTGCCCTTTACCCTCAGAGGCTGGCAGAGGTGGGCCCGTGGTCCAGCCCCGAGGCAGCCACTGGGTGGCGCTAGGGGAAGTACCCTGGAATGTTCCAGGACTCAGTTTTGGGGGAGTAAAGCGGCGCTGGGTCACTGGGGAGCTTGTGCCCAGGGGTCCTGGGAGCTGTGTAGGTCGACCGTGCAGATGGTGGTCTGAGTTCGTTGGCTCCACAGTGGGCTCCACAGCATCCGGAGGGGCCTTGGCTTCTGGGGGGGGGCTCCCCCGAGTGGAGAAGGGCGGCGGTGAGGCCCGACTGGGGTCGGGGCTGGCGTCGGGGCCTAAGGCTTTCCTGGTACAGGACTTACAGCACAGCCGGTGGTAGCCAGGGATGGAGCAGTAGCGGTCCTGCATTTCCACCCGACAGAGAATGGACCTGTCCTCCGTGCAGGGCTCTGCTGCACACACGGCACAAAGACCGAAGCCAAGAGGACATTCGTCAGCGGGTGGTACCAGGACACAGCCCCCACCTCCCACTCGGCCCACCAGCTGCAGGCCCTTCTTCTCCTGCTCTGGCTGGACTCACTATAAAGCCCTTTCCCCAGTGGAGACGTGGGGCTGCCTGACAGGACAGACAGGACTGAGCACCAGCCCTTACTGTGTGACAGAGGGACTAAAATCCCCGAGAGCAGTGGTTCTCAAGGCAGGGTCCCCACACAGGCAGCATCAGTGTCCCGGAGAGGGTTGTTGGAAATGCTAATTCTCAGACCTCCTGAGTCAGAAACTCGGGCTGGGGCCCAGCTCTGGTTTTGACAAGACCTTCAAGGCGATGCCCATGCATGGGAACTCTGGACCACGGCTCTACATCATTAGCTGTCAGACGCGGCTGCCAGCTGGAATCAGTCACCAGGGGAGCTTTACAAACAGCCGCTGCCTAGCTCCTTCATCAGGGAGCCTGGGCGGCCTGGGTGTGGCCTGGGCACTGGGCGATCCTCACCTGTAGCAGAGCTTGGGAACCCTACCCTCCTCCCAATCAACCCAAAGGAGCCTGATCCTCTCCAGCCGGGACAAGGCGAATGCCCAGGTAAGTCACACTTGTGACAAGCTGACCAAACATCCTGCCACAGGCAGTACTTTTGGAACACTAAGCCTTCTGGCAATAAGTTTGGAATCAAGCAGGCCTAGCTTTTAACTAAGGCTCCACCACTCAAAAACTGAGGCCTTGGGCCAGTCAATCTCTTCAACCCTCAGGTTCCTCATCTGTAAAATGGGGATAATGCTGACATTTAACAATGAATAATAACATTAAAAATAACATTTGTCAAGTTCCTGGCATAGAGTGGTGCTCACTATACTAGTTTTGTGTGCTTTGGTTAAAATATCTAAAAATGTTTTCATTTTTCTGTGCTGCTAGAACGTGAAGGAAGGAGTTTTGTGGCCACTAGGTGGCGCCAGAAATCTAGGACCAGAATCAGAGCCTCACCCTTTGCCCTTGGGAGGAAAAGGGAAAGAAACCCAGGAACCTGCACAGCCTGAGCCTCAGCACAGAGGCAGAGAGGCAGCAAAGCTAGAGCCAGAAAACCCTCTGAAGACATCTAGTCAGATCGCTTTACTTTACAGATGAGGTCGCTGAGCTCAGAGACATCCAGGGATTTGCACGAGGTCACACAATTTGGTCCTCTAGCTAGGAGTTAGGGTCTGTGATCTTTCTGCTACTCATCTTCTCAGACCCTGACCCTTGGGAAGGCAAGGAAGGCAACGAGAGAAGGAACCTACGGAGGGCACGTAGAACATGGATCCTGGTACACAGCAGATGCTCAGTCAGTTATTGATGGATGGATGGGTGGATGGACAGATGGGTGGGTGGATGGACAGGTGGGTGGGAGGATGGACAGGCGGGCAGGAGGATGGGTAGGTGGGTGGGTAGGTAGGCGAATGGACATGTGGGAAGAAGAACCGATCATGAGGCAGAGACACTACTCTTTTGGTTGTTGTTAGCTGACAGCTGGACAGAAGTGCGTGTATTATCTCATTTAATTTTCTCAACAGCCCTGTGGAGGCGGCTCAGATCTACAATTGCTTGGCCAAAAATCTTGGAATCAGATATGATTCATAATTCAAAACTTTTGAGGTTAGAAAATGCTCACCATATTTTTATTATACAATATCCCCAGTGGAGATTGGGATATCACCTTATAACCAAATATGGCAATGTTTTTATAGCAGAATAACTGAGTTGTTAGTTCAGGTCAGACTTTGCTGTCAAATGAGTCTGCACCAAATTTAGGAAAACCTTTGCAGCTTTCAGCAATTTAGAATTGCAGATAAGGGACCATGGACCAGTACAAGCATTATCCCCACCTCATAGCTGAGGCCTCTGAGGCTTCTGGAGGCTGAGGTCACAGGGACAAACTGGAGGCTGGGTCTGCTCTACCGCAAGGCCCATACTTGTGACACTGACCACTGGAAGGTTGCGGGGGTGGAGGGCGGAATACACCCTCCAGAAATACACTTACTTGATGATATCTTGTTAACAGGATGTAGGGGCCCAGACTGTGACACCCACTGCCCGCCTGGGGTCACAACTTCCCGGACATCAGCCCTCACTGTGGAGTTCTGGAGACTTCCTGTGAACAGAAGAAGCAGCTCTTGTGTTTGGTGTTTCTCGGGGGCCAGGACACAGGCTGGGCTGGGCCTTGGGTGGAGGCCACAGGAGCTGGGCCTGCCTGTCCTCCACCCTCTCTGCCCATCCTATCTGGCTCACCTCTGCAGGCAGGCAAGTTGCAGACCTGGATGGCGTCTGGCTTGTCCCCCTCGCACTGGCCGACGCTGTTGGCACTGGTCCGGCACACCACCTGCCGCTGCTGGATGCCCTCTCCGCAGGTGGCAGAGCACTGCCGTGACACGGCCAGGGCCAGGCCGGGCCACGGTGGCCCGGGAAGAGCAGGTGGAGAGAGAGAAGTGGGGGCAGTGAGCTCCAATCCAGTCAGTGCCCAGGACAGAAAGGGTGCAGAGAAAGGTGCTAAGTCCCTATGTGACCAGAGGGGCAAGCAAGGGTTGCTTCTAAATAGCCTCATTGGGACAGCACGTCAGTTGTCAAATGCCCCTGCCCTGGGCGGTGGGCAGCCACGGCCCTGAGCTCAGACCACCCCATTGGCCAAGCCCAGCTTGGGGCCCCGTCTGGCACCCCTGCCTGCGTCCACGCTGGCCAGTCTGTGCCTGGCCCTTGAATATTTTGTGTGACACCCTGGCAAACTCCCCTGTGTAACCCACCCACCCTTGGGACCTGGGGCGGGTCTGTTTACTTGATGACATCCCGGTATAGGATGTCGGGACCTGGATTGTGGCATTTGCTAAACAGAGCTGGGTGACAAGGTTGCCGTAGACCCTTCTGGCTCTGACCTTCAATGACTCTGTGGCTCAGTTTACCAAAACTCAGCCTGCAGAGGCACATTCCAGGTGCCTTCTCCCCTAAGAGGAGAAGGTGTGGCTACATGGAGCAGGAGACAATGGTCACCTGCCAGGGTTGCCGTACCGACTGCATCCCTGAACCCGGCCTCTTCTTCCCCTGATTAATGGGTGGCGGCGGGTGGGCCCTCCCAGAAAAGCAAGACTGGCCGCTGCAGCCAGGCCACTGGGTGTTAGGCCTTAAGCACAGCCTCTCCTAGTGGAATGGGAAGGAACGTGCAGAGGTCCGCTTCTCACACTGGCTATGGGGCAACCCTCGGGAGACACGAGGGTCACGGGCCACACAGAACTATGGGACAAAGGCAGCTCACCCTCTCTGGGGTGAATAATCACAAATGACTACTCTCAAGTGCTCGTCAGTCTCATAAGGGGCAACTGTCTCCACCGCCTGTCATACCTCTGTTGGATTCACCTATGGGGTCTTTCCTAGGACCGGCCATCTTTCTGTTTTATATTAGAGCAAGTAAATCTACGTATCATGCAGAAGAATATATAATCTTCATGAGTTGTGTGGGGATTTTTAGTTATTTCAAAGCACTCTTAATTATGTAATATTTTAAGCATACAGAAAAGTATGAGGAAGTTCGTCATGGAAACCTGTTCAAACACCACCCCAGCTTCAGTAAGTCAGCATCGGGTGTATTTCCAAATATGTCGTTGTGCCTTTTAAACTTTAAGGGAATTGGAAGTGCTTTCTTTCTTCAGACCTCAGTGCACTTTCTCCCCTAGATTTACTTTTCTGGGGTTTATGTTGATACGTACAGTCCACGCTTACTTGTTTTTCTTGCTGTAGAATACTTTATTGCATGAGCAGACCATGATCCCCCCAGTCTCTGATGAATAAACATCTAGGATGTTTCCTAACTTTTTTGCTACTATGATACACATCTTTGTGCTTACTTCCTCGGCCAAATTGGCTTTTTATATCGTGGTGAAATATCACAGAAAGTTTACCATTTTACCCACTTTTAGGCATACAAATCTGTGGCATTAAGCACTTTCACATCACTGTGCTGCCCTCACCACCGTCTGTCTCTGGGACCCTCCACCCGCCGCACCGACGCTGTCCCCATCAACCCCTCCCCAGCCCTCCCTGCCCCAAGCCTGGAAATGCTGTTTTCCCTCTGTCCTTGTGAATGTGACTGCTGCAGGCACCTCAGGTAAGTGGAATCACACAGTATTTGTCCTTTTGTGGCTGGCTTATTTCATGTAGCATAATGTCTTCAAGGTTCATGTCGAATAAATTTTTAAGAGAGAACCCCAGACATCAGAAAAGACCCTGTGGCCACTTCCAGGACCAACCCACAATCACCTGGGCTATTCCTCAACCTTCTTCCTGTTTTCTGCTTTCTACCCTGTTCTTCAACAACGAACTCCCTAACAAGTTGCCAGAGTGAGCCTTGAAACCTGAAATCAGAGCTTGCACACTCGCATAAAAAACATTCCGCTGCCCTGGGAATACAGTATAACTCTTCTCCAAGCCCTGACCACCTTTCCAATGTCCTCCTGCAGCCCCTGCCCCTTTCCTTAAGCTCCTGCCCCCCTGTCCTTTCAGTTTCTAGAATGTGGCAAGGTTGTTCCTGCCTCAGGGGCTGCCTGCGGCTCATCCCTCAAGTCTCAACTCAAAGGTCACCTCCTCAGAGACGCCCTCCCAGATACAATAATCCACTCACTTCCCACACAGCTCCAACCACAACCTGAAAATGTTTTTGTCAGGGGTATACCTGTCCCTTATGTCTCCCTCACTGGACTCTAAGCTTTACAGTCACAAGAACCAGACTGTCCGGCTAATGCTGGATCCCTACATTCCTAGTTCCGTGTGCCTGGCATGTAGTTGGCACACAGTACCTATTTCCTGAATGCAAGAATATGCTTTAATTGGCTCATCTGTGACTGGGGACACCAGCCCATGTGTCCTAGCGCTGCGTGAAGGTCAAGGCACACAGTGAACGAATGCAGAGGCCTGGCTCAGAGCCGTGGCCCAGGGTGCATGGGAGCTATTCCACTCAGTTTTGAGAAAAACCAAATCAGATAATGATGCAGACAGATCTGAAGAGATCGCTGGGAGAAGTGGGAGGGGCCACAGAAGCAGGCCACCGTAAACAGCCTAGGATGGGATTGGCTGAGAAGCTGGGTGCCTCCGGAGCACACGGAATTATGGGCTAGAAGGTTTGAAGTAAAAGAGGGCTGACTCTCGGGCTCTCTGGGTCCAGGGCGGGCTGTCTCTAGCTTTGGGGTGCTTCTTTCTCAGAGATGCCTGGGTGATCGTGCTGCACTTTCCTGCATCTCCTAAAAGGCAGTGCTTTTAATAGGGAGGAGCCCCGGGCACAGCCTAGGCTCGGGCTGGCCTGGTGGAGGGTGGTGAGGTTCTTCTTCTCTGGGTGTTTTGGAGGGGACGAGCTCTGAGGCAGAGGCCTGCCATTCTTCCAACTTGGTGTAGATTTGTGTATATTATGCTGTTTTAGTTTGTAAACTAACCCTATAGAAATAAGATACTATAACTAAAAACTAACAAGGGAAATGCTAGGAGAACATAGGTGTTTAGAGTTTAGCCTTAATTAATAGGCTTAAGTGATTAAAGTTATAACTAAACAATGAAAGAACTTAGCCTTAATTGATAGGCCTAAGTGATTAATTCTTGTGGAAAGCTGTTATTCTAAAATTGTGAAGCTTTTGAATAAAGACCCCTTTCCTTTATCAGCAAACCTTTGCGTCTGGAATTTTGCCTAGAGGGTGGTGGCAGGCAGCGGGACCCCAACTGGCTGTTGGGTAGCAATAAGGAGAGAAAAAATTCAGCCAGAAACGCTGCCCGAGGGCAGCACCAGATCTCTCTGCAGTTCCCCCATCCAGACTGACCTCCTCCCTGACTGCCCAGAGAAGGTGCCCCATTGACCCAGCCCCTGCCACCTTCTGAGGACAACTCACCTGGGACCAGGCTCCCATCCGCCACTGGGCTGGGCAAGGCACTCGGAGGCAGGGCCGCCGAGCCTCGGGCCGATCCCCAGGGCAGGCTTTGGCTGGCACGGCCTTGTGGGTGCCATTGGAGAGGGGCAGCAGGCACTGCACTCCCCGGGTCTGCACCCCCAGCTTCCCACAGCTCCGGCTGCAGGGGCCCCACTCCTCCATCACCCACCTGGAGACAGACAGGGCAGAAGGTGGAGGGGAGGTGGGACCATGGGGACATTCCTCCCAGGTCGTGTCCCCCCACTGAACTGCAGACAGGGGCCAGAGAGTGGGTTTGGGCTACAGACGCTTGGGGGAAAGGATAGCTGTCCATCTAGCTCTGCATCTGCCAGCCTGTGTGGCCTCAAGAGGGTCACTTAATCTCTCCTCTGTCTCTTTATCTGAAAAATGGGTATAATGTATATTTAAATCCTGGCACCCTGCACATCCTTGGGCAAGCTACTAATCCCTCTAAGCCTCAGTTACCCCATCTTTACGTCAGGAACCTCTCAACACCTCATGAATATTCGACAGCCTGCCCTGTGCGGGCACTGTCCTCGGTGCTGAGGTGCGGCAGCGCACAAGGCAGATGAGAGCGCCGCCACTTGTGCGGCAGAACCCCTCCCACGGGGCCCTTGGGGCGTAAAGGACTTGGGCTATGTAAAGCACCCGGCAGGGTGCACAGCATACAGTAGGCGTGTAATAAATGTAGGCACTATTAGTATCACCATCAGCACCTGCAGCACTTCGGTGCTCATCAGCTAACCTGGAGGTAAACCAGGGCTCTTTCGGCCAAACCTTTCCTTTAAAAACAAAAAGCCCCAAAACTTCATCAGGCAATTTTATAGACAAGCCAGGGCCGGTGACCCATGGCCTTGCATACTCTGTGATCATAGGCATTTGTGGGGAAAGTGGCCAGAATAACACTGCACAGTAAGACACGAAAGGAAAGGAGGGCTGAGGGGCCAGGGATCACAGCCAGGGCCAGCACAGGGAGGCTATGGTGGGCTCTAGCGCTGGTCCCGGCTCCAGCCTGGCCCTGGAGCTCTCCTAGTCCGAGGGAGCAGGAGCTGCCCATCGGTACTTGACCCCCACCCTAGGAGGACTGCTGGAAAGGCAAGAGGTTGGATTTGGCTCTCTGCAGTTTCCTGCTGGCCAGCTACCAGTGCTGAGCTGGCTCTGCAACAGGCTCAAAGGCCTGACCTTGAACCCTCCACAAGTCACAGCTCTGTCCTCTCCCCAAGGCTCCCTCCAAATAACCCCAAGAACATGACCCTGTGCCCAAAAGAGCCTGAATGCTCAGGGCAGGGAGCCCCAACCAGCAGCTCGACCCTGTCTGGGGCCAGCAGGCCAGGCCGAGTCCAGGGCCCAGAGGACAGGGCTGAGACGAACAGGGGAGGGGGACCGTGTCCTGGCCCAGGGCCTGGGGCTGGGAAGCACTGCAATCTGCTTCGCCTCCATGGTCCTCCCACATCACTGAGGGAAAGCTGTGTCCCCAAATTGGGCCCCAGTTTCCCAATCTATGAAAGAATGCTGGGAGTGACAGAACAACGGAAGCACCATCCTTCCAGGAGTAAGAGTTAATCCAGAAACCTGGAGGGGATGGAGGCACTGGAGGGCAGCGCTGGCCCTGGGCAGAGCCTGGCTTGGGCACCTCTGCTCAGGGAGCCTGCTGCAGGTGCGGAGTCTCCGGGCTGCAGGGCTGGGGGAAGCCGGCTCCGCAGCCCCTCGTCTGAGGCCAGGGCTGAGAGCAGGTCTACAATAGCCTGGGTGTGGGATCAGCCTCCTCGTCCCTCCCAGCACTCACTCAGGCTGGGGACACTGGTGCTGGTTGCAGCGCCGGCGGATGGGCTTGGGCTTCTTTTTGTGGTCACACAGGTGCCGCTGTACCATGTGGTGGTCTCGGCGGCGCCGGCAGCCATATTTGGTGAACTGGATACCTGTGGAGAATGCAGGCTGCCAAAGGGCTGGTCTTGACAGGCCCTCCCTGCCCCGCCTGGGGCCTTGGGGATGGTAAGCTCTGGAGAGCCTGGAGGGCCGGTCCCACCCCTCTGTGCCTTTGAACATCTTCTGCCCGTCGCTTTCTGAGACGGCCTTCCTCGACCAGCCTATCGTCCATGTCCCTGGTGTGATGTAGGTCGGGGTGGGGGGGTGAGGACATGGTTCAGGGTGGCCATCTCTCTGCACAGAGGCCCTGCCCTCAATACTGCCCAAGCCCCCCAGCCCTGTCCCAGACACCCTACCCAGACAGGCTTCTACACCCGGAAGGTTTTCAAGGACAAACTGAGGCATGAGCTGGGGAGATGTCAGGTAGACACAATGTCAGCCCTCTGGCCACTCCTGCCCTGTTCCTTCTGAGAGGCTCCAGGCTGCCCCCACCAGGGAGCAGGATGGCTGGGACAGCAGGGCCCAAGCGGGCCAGTACCTCCTCCGCAGGCCTTGGAGCAAGGGGCCCAGCTCTTAAGTGCCCACTCGTAGGTGTCCGTCTCCTCCAGGAGAACGTTGTTGCTCCCGATTAGGGGCAGCAGGTCCTCATGGATGACGTACTTGTAAGCCAGGCTGCTGCGGGGGCCACCTTCAGCCGGGGGGAGCACCTAGGCAGAGATGGAGGAGGTGGCACGGGACTCGAGAGCAGGAAAGCAAGGCCAGCACCGGGGGAGGGCCAAGGGAAGAGTGTGAGGTCAGAGACAGAAGTGGTGAAACCCAGCAGGAGGCCCTGGCTGGTATGGCTCAGTGGGTTGGGCGTCGTCCCACAAACTGAAAGGTCACCAGTTCAATTCCAGGTCAGGGCACAGGCCTGGGTTTCGGGCCAGACCCCCAGCTACAGGTACGAAGCAACCAATTGATGTTTCTCCTGCACATGGATGTTTCTCTCCCTCTCTTTCTCCCTCCCACAGACTTCAGCTCCAACAAGGGCAAAAGCGTGTCTGTGGGTCTGTCCCGCCCACCAGCGCACCCGTACTGCCGGGCAGAGGGCAGACAACTCCGGCAGACGGTCGGCGCGTGCGGACAGGGTTGGGCTCTCCCCAGCGGTGTCATGACAAACTCTATGGGTTGTCTTCCCACTTTCCTGATACTGTCCTTCAGTGTATGAAAGTTTTCAATTCCCATGGAAACCAATTCATCTATTTTTTCTCTTCTCATGCACGCTCTCGGTGTCATACCTAAGACTCCAGTCCCATCAGACTTATCCTGTGTCCTCTAAGCCTTGTACCGTTTGAGCTCTCGTATTTAGGTCTTTAATCTACTTTGAGCTAATTTTGGTGTATGATGTCAGGGGGAGGTCCAACTTCATTCTTTTACTTACGGATTTCCAGTTGGGACTATTCTGTCCCCATTCCGTGGCCTTGGTATCTTTGTTGAAAACCAATAGGCCACAGATGTATGGGTGACGGAGAAATAGAGGATGGACAGAAAATGCGTGCTGGGTTGAATTACCACACCGACCTCAGAAGGCCTTAGACCCCGCCTCCAGGCCCTCCTCGACTAGTGCGGGGAGCACCGGGAACAAAGCCTGTCCACGTGCTGCCGCCGGCTGGGGCCAAGGGCACTGGGACAGAGCCCACCGTGGTCTCCTGGGCTCACAGTCCCCATTCCATAAGCACTGGCCTGCGGTCTAGGAAGAAGGGCTGGATGGAGAGGCCCCAGCCAGGACGGGGGCCCTGTTCCCTTCTCAGGAAGCCGGCGGTGCCAGACAGCACCCCCGGGGTCAGTTGCCAACTCACTCGTTGGCGATGCGATAATGCATGCTGACGCTGGATGATGCCAAGACAGCACCAGGAACCAACCCAGCCCCCTTCCCCCGCTCCTTTCAGGCCCCATTTCTGACCCTCCGTTAAGGAGAACAAACCCCCTGTGTGTGGCCTCTCTGGTCTGACAGTGAGACACTGTTTCTTTTCCCCTCCTCGCTTGCCCTCCTGCCAGCCTTCCAGCACAAAGGAGGAGCTGGCCTGGACGGAGGGCGCCTTGCCCTTGCTCAGGCTCCTGAAGACAGTGGAACGGGGGGATTTCCACCAGGCTTGTACTGGCCCAGCGGCGGAGACAGCAAGCGGGGAGGACCAGGCTGGGGCAGCGAGGGGGCGAGAAGGGGCCCCCGTGCAGGGTGGGGGCTCACCAGGACAGCGATGGCTTCGGGCAGGGGCCCGCTAGTCTTGAGGCTTGCCTTAGCATCCTCCACCACATACTCCCACTCCAGGCCCATTGCAGTGAAGGTCCTGCTGGTGGTCTCCTTGCCCTTAGGGTTGAACACGAAGCTGCCTGTGATGTGGTTCTTCACCGCTGGCCAGGGCGAGAGGGACACACAGACTTTTGTTCTCCTCCACAGAAGCACAAGCCAGACCCCTTCAGGGGCTTCAGGCCTTGCCAGTGGGCCCTTCGGGGCTCCCTGTCTATCCGTCACTCCTTCCCACCTAAGCCCTTCCCCAATCAAACAGGCACCCACAGTGCTCCCCACAGTGTCGCTGCCTCTGGACCCTGGTGGAACACCATTCCTTCCACCCTCACTGTCTTCCCTTCTTCCTGCCTGACTAATCTCCACCCACATTTAAGGCCAGCACAATTTCCCCCTCTTCCAGGAAGCCTTCTTTCATTGCCCAGTCCTTGGGGATTTACCCTCCCTAGAATGTCTACAGCAGAGCACACGGGTTGAGTACAGGTTCCGAAGTCAGGTTGACCATGGGGAAGTTCCTGAGCCTCCCTGTGCTGCCTCAGTTTCACCACTTGTGGCCTGGGAATGACAACTGTATCTAGACCACAGGCTGCTGCCCCAGGATGAAAAACAGCCCCCACCCCCACCCCCACCCACCTTCCCTGGGGCTCTTGGGACAATTAAAAGAGTTCATATAGGCAAAGACCTAGGCGGAGAGCACGGCATGCAGCAGGCAGTTAATACATGGCAGGCACTGTTGTACCATCAGAAAAGTGCCTGACTGCTAGCACTGTTGTGACCACAGATGTCTCATGTCTCCTGCGGCCTGTCAGCGCATCTCCTTTTTCTCTGTGTCCCTGGCCCAGCACCTAGCCTGGCATGGAGCGGGAGTTTTTAAAATCCCTGTGAATTCCTACCCTTTGAAGTCCTAGTCAGTGCGTAACTCACAACCTGTCACTAAAAGGCCGGCGGGAGGCGTGTAGGTGCAGACACCCAGGCGAAGCCCTGAGCTGCAGCCTCACTGGAATTAGCAGGGGCAGGAAGGGCCAGGCAAAGGCTCCAAAGCCCTGGCGTGGCCCCTCCGCGTGCAGATTAAAGCCATCCAGCATAACCGTAATAGAAAAGCTAGCAAGCTTGAGCATGAACCATGTGCTGATCACTCTGCTAGTTGCCTCAGTGAAATCCTCACACACATCCTGGGGTTGGTGCTATTATTAATCCAGATGGGGAGTCAGAGGCTCTGAGAGGGGCAGTGGGCTGGAGGCCCAGTTCTTTGGAGCAGCGGTCCCCAACCTTTTTGGCACTGGGGACTGGTTTCGTGGAAGACAGTTTTTCCATGGCCAGGGGAGGGGATGGAGGTGGGGCAGACAGGAGGCGGTGCTCAGGAGGTAATGCAAGCAAAGCTTCACTGGCCAGCCCACTCCTCACCTCCTGCTGTGCAGCCCAGTTCCTAACAGGCCACGGACCAGTACTGTCTGCAGCTGGGGGCTGGGGAGCCCCTACTCTGCAGGACCAGCCTCCCTGATGAGCAGGAGGAGAAATGCCCCCTCATCTCCAGTATCTCTCAGCCTTCAGAGTCACCAGAGTGTCTAGGCTAGAGCCGGGCAGCGTCTCAGGCCGGGCCCAGCCTCTGATCTGCACACACCCTTTCTGCTCCCCCACCTCACAGCAGCTGCTGTCCTGCCCTGTGCACAGTGCTCGATCCAAGGGGCGGAGGGCTGGTCTCAGCACGGACTCTGCCATCCCGGCCAAGCTCCGAGTCCTGGCCCTGCCCCTGACCTGCTCCGCACCTTAGGCAATCATCTTCACCTCTTCCCCAGCCACAAAACAGGGACCACAGGAGCCTCCGTGGGTCATCCTGGTGCGTAAACGGGACAGTGGTGGAAAGGGCCAGCTCAGGGCAAGCACTGCAGACGTACAACAGCATACTTTATCTTCCTTTCGAAGAGTCCATGTCCCTACTTCCCAGGAGAGTCTAATCAGCTTGGACAGGGCCTTGGGCTTCCGCAGAGAGCACATACCATCAGGCATACACAGGCATGTACAAAGGCACATGTGCACACACACAGATCGCTGACACATCCTTCCTGAATAATCACACGGCCTGTGCCAATGCCAAGTTCCACTCCCCTCCCTGTCCTGGCTCCGGCAGAGCTCCGACCTTTCAGGGAATACGTCCCATAAACACACAGGCGAGTGTGCATGTACAGAGCCTGCCCTGGTGCTGGAAGCCTCTGTCCCATCTCTACAAAAGCTGCCTGGATCCCTCCCTTCCTACAGAGGATCGGCACATTAGACTTGTGGAGACGGCGGCAGAGGGAGCTGGCAGAGGAGGCCCACGGAGCTGCTGATACTATGGAACCATTTGTAGGGTGCAGTAATAGCCTGGGAGCTCCATCCTCCTTCTGGAGTAAACGACCCTTCTCTCCTTGCCCCTCCCTCCCCTGGCTCTATTTCAGCCGGACTCCTGGGACAAATGGGCAGGGAGCTGTCGGAGCCAAAGCCATCTAAATGTGCACTCCCTGTGCAGAGTGACTTGGCTGCCAAGGCACAGGGCAGGGGGCAGGGGGCAGGAGCCCCAGGCCCAGACTGGCTCAGGCCCAGAGCAGGGCAAGCAGAAGGCCCACAATCCATTGGGTCCTGTGCCTACTGCCTGTTTGGCCCACACCCTCCAGGCACCTTCCAGGTCAGTTGCAGCTATGTTAATATGGTTGCACTTTCCAAAGGAGACGCCACCCAAGAGACTTTTAAAAGTATTTTTATTACTTTGAAGATAATCTAAAAATATAAACATCAGCATTTTTGTGATATAAAAACCTGCCTCAAGAGATGTTATGTTTTGTGTCTGTGTTCATGACCCACCGGGGCCAAGCCGTGTGACTTGGTGGGCGTCACATGTGAGAGGGGCCCCAGTGACACTGTCGCCCACATGCCCTCTCTGAGGGGGCTGAACACAGACACATGTGAGGGAGCCATCCACTGCCCAGAGCGCAGGCCGCAGCCTGCTGCCCGCCTCCCCACCAGGACCTGCTCTAAACCATGCTTACGATTTTTTTTTTACTTTTTTTTTTATTTAAATGAATGTTCAAGTACAGTTTTCTCCCCTTTACTCCCAATCAAGCCCTCCCACCCCCCCTCCCTACCTCCCTCCCAATCAAGCCCTCCCACCTCCCCTCCCTCCCTCCCATTACCACCCTCCCCCTAGCTTTTATCCATGTGTCCTTTAACTTTGATCCTATTATGCTCATGATTTTTAAATTCGGATATAACGCACATGCCGTACAATCAAGCCTTTGAAAGTGCGAGATTCAGTGATTTTTAGGATATTTCAGGATTGTGCAACCATCACCACTATCTCATTCCAGAACATCTTCATCACCCCCAAAGAAGTCTGAGACCCATTAGCAGTCGCTCCCCGTCCCCTCCCCCGGCGCCTGACAATCGCCGATCTGTTTCCTATCTCTGTGGGCTCGCCTTCTTTGGACGTGTTCATTTTCTGACAGCCAACTTAGTTTCAGCAAAAACAGAACAAACAAACTAACAACAGCAAAAATCTCTCCCATCACATAAATGTTTTTAATTTGCATTGTATTGATTTATTTGGAAGCCCTAATCTTTGATCTGTTTTGGCTTTACAGTTGCATAACTGTTATCAATATAAAGAGAAGGCATCTAGTTTAGTGATTCTGTGTTTGTCATTATGAGAGTAATTTAAGGGTCCATGTGGCAGACTGGAAAAATGGCTACAAAGTCCCCCTGCTCCTATATACCTGTCCCTTTGCGCCGTGACTCCACCGTGGTTTCCATCAAGAGATGGTCTGTTTCTGCACCTGGGGTTGGTGCTTGGCCACAGAACTTGCTGGGCCAATGGGACATTAGAAAGCATGACACAAGCAGAGACCTAAGAAGTGCTTGCACACCGGACTTGCCCACTCTGGCCACTCCCGAGGACCACGTGACAGACACTATGTACATAACCCTGGCTGGCCTGCTGGGAACATGGCCTGTTACCCCCACGACTCCAGCTGACAGCCAGTACCAACCAGGTCCCCCACAGACCCACCCGCTGACTGCATTTGCAGAGTGAGCCCAGGCAATGAGGCACCAGCAGCCCCTAGCTGAGCCCAGCCCCCACTGCTGAACCACAGGGAAATAAAGCAAAAAGGGGATCTCTGCCATTATTCAAACTTGTGGAATCTTCCCTGCACTGGAATCCTCTCCTCTGCTCTCCCAGCTCCCCGCCACCTGTGGGCAGGTCCCGGGCCTGGCAGCACCCCGGCACCCCGGTACTCACCAATGCTGTGGGGGGCCTTCTCCAGCTCCTCAACCTGGAGGTGCCGGGCACCCGCTGGGATCTCTACCAGTTTGACAGCTCCTGCCAGAGGGGGATCCAGAAAAGCCATGAGCGTCCTGAGCTGGTGACCCCTCTGCCCACACCCCCTGTCTCCCCCTCTCCCCGCTTTCCCAAAGGTACTCAGAAACCTCACTTTCCTGATCCATAAACCAGGCCTGGGCCCTTCCCCACAACATGATGACAGGATCAAATGAGCTGCTGTGGCTAAGAATGCTCTGCGGACCCTAGGGCTGCGTGTGTTAGGTGCTAGTATTTCATACTTTCTTGACCCTCCCCTTCGCTCCTGACATTCCTTCCTCCCTTTATTTTCACACCTTAAGCCACTGCAGGGATTTAGATGAAGCAGGCCACAAAGCCCTGCACGGCTGCCCTGGGCCCTGGTGGCCTTCCCAGTCCAAGGCCTGGGAACAAACCTTCCTCCGAGCGCCCATCTTCTCCCATCAAGGAGAATAGAGGTAAAGCTATAACATCCCCCAAAGGGAAACGGATCTAGTTCATACTAAAATGTAAAGGACTACTATCTGGCCATTTCCATAGCAAGTTTGGCAAGACTGCAGGCGCAGAGAGAATCAAGGAACTCAAAAAACACCAGGAGTTCAAGGCAAGAGGCACCACAGGTGTCTGGTTTTTTTATCCTCACCTGAGGATGTTTATTGTTTTAGAGAGAGTGGAAGGGAGAAACAGAGAGACACATCGATGTGAGAGACAAACATTGATCAGTTACCTCCCAAACATACCCCAATCAGGATCGAACCCACAACCTAGGTACATGCCCTGACTGGGAGTCAAACCCACAACCTTTTGGCACACGGGGACAACACTCCAACCAACTGACCCACTCGGCCAGGGTGCCACAGGTGTTTTTAAAGTGAAAGAGGAAAAGAACGCTACCAGTTCAGTCTGGGCCACACTGTGAGACCTGCCTGACTCCTCACCCCGCCAGCAGCCCCGGAGCCAGAGGCAGCTGACCTCCTATCACAGCACACCACCTGGCGGGAAACTGCTTCTGTGCTCCAGGCCCCAAACACAGGTAGCAGATCACCTAGCAAATGAGGTGACCAGCTATAGCGTCTGGCTCACCAGCCCTGGGCACCCTGGGAAGTTCGACAATAGGCTTTAAGGCCTTCTTTCCCCACCTTATACTGTGGCCCAGATCAAGGAGGAGGGGCCACCGGAGAGACAGCCCAGGCTCTAGAACCCTGGCTGGCCCAAACCCCAGCCAGTCCCAGCCATCCCTCCAGCCCCAGCCTGCTTACCTGGCTGCTTGGAGGCCTTGCCCAGTGTCCCCTTCACAGTCCGGCAGTGGGAATTGTCACCGCCACACACCCCACACTTGTCGTCTGCCTTCATGGACCCCACCTCTTTGTCACAGCCGACGGGCTGAGACCAGAGATGGCGTCAGTGGGGAGGCTACCATGTCCTTATCTCCATGCTGGGGTCAGCAGCCTGTGGTCCCCTCCCTGGCCCCCAGGCCCCAGACACGAGAGGACCCTGAACCAAGAGGCATTCCTGGACAGGGGCTGTGTCACAAACTTGCATGTGACATGAGCAAGGTCTTAAAACTGGCCCGCTCCTCTCCTCTTGAATGCAGCTAGGCAGTAACCCCTTTCTAGCAACTCTAGGCTGTTGAGGACCAAAGGATGTCATGGGTGGGGACAGTGAGGCAATGCATGCCTTTGTAGGGAGCAGAAGGGGCAGGCAGTGGAGCCCTCTAGTCCCCAGGGGCTGGCAGCGGGTGGCCTGCAGGGGGTCACCTACCACACACTCGCCGCGGGCACAGACACTGTAGAGGTCCCGGTAGCTGCAGCGTGTCCCATCATGGACCACCTGGTTCATGAAGACCACGTCCCCTGTGTCCTCTGACCTGCAGATCAGCTCACACTTCTGGGCATCTGTGGGGAGAGGGGCCCTGTGCTGAGCCCCTGCTGGGCTCAGAGAGAGTGGGCTGGACCCGGATGACATCAGCACGGGGCCCAAGCAGGAAGCTCCAGGTCCAGCTCTGGGCAGCAGGGGGAGCACTGGGGCTGGGGCTTAAAATTCCTGCTGTGTCACTTATTTATTAGCTATGTGACCTTAGGCAAATGATCTGACCCCTTCGAGCCTCAGTTTCTTATTTATTACCCTTCATCAGTAAAACGGCACATCAGGTTGTTGAGAAAAACCAAGTGATAAAATCATAACAGCAATAACAAGCCAACACTTAGTTAATGCTTACCATGTGCCAGATACCTCCAAATCCTTTACACATGCTTCATGTACAACTTTAAACGCTTTTTGTGAATGAACTCACATGAAACTCTCAATACCCCAAGGAGGTAGGTTTTAGCATTACAAAGGAGGAAACCAAGGACCAGAGAGGTTAAGGAGTTTGCTCAAAGCCACACTGTAAGTGGAAGAGCCAGGATTCTAACCTAGGCAGTCTGGCTTGAGTCCTGCTCTGATCTTACTCCCACTTCCCTAGTCACACTTACGATGGTGTGCCTTCATACACTTGTAAACGTTACGAGACTGTGTGAAAGGCAGGCAGAACAATGGTCTGTGTCTGGGTTTGTAAATGGAGCAGCAGTGAGAGAGGGAAGGGGGTCATTTCTGGTTCTCACAGTTAAATGTTCTATTCTCTCTCTGGGCTGTCGGTGTCCTGAGAAGGACGTCCCAGAGAACACATAAACACTCACTGTGCTTCTCAGAAAATGGGAGCTTAGGGCTTAGCTAACTTCCCTGGAATTTGTCTAAAAGTCCTGGGAAAACCCGAAGTCCAGCTGCCGTATCCTCTCCACAGCCCGTGCTACAGTGGCTTGTTTGGATTCCAACTGCATCTGCAAGGCTTGCAAAGCAAGCCCCTCACTCGGTCAAACCCGAAGGAGCCATCGGGCTCCTGTCCTGGTTCCTGGGTCCCCAGGGTACTTAGCGATGTCGTGCCCCAGCACACAGGACTCGCATCTGGAGCCGCAACATCCAATACTACTTGGGAGTTCACACACAGAAGCCAGATTCCTGGTGGGACCTGGTGGGGCCAAAGGGTGGGGGCTCCAACCATCCCAAAGACAGGTACGACCCTGACTGCTGTGCCCAGGCAGGTGGGTCCGGGGCAGCTGTGGGAGACAGCCTATGGCAGCAAGGTGGTGAGCTCCCCAGAGCAGGAAGGAATCCAAGCAGAGGGAATACACTCCCTATAAACACGTTCCAGAGGGGTGTGTGTACTGGCAGACAATGGACAGGCTTCTGAGGCCCCTTCCAACTTGAAGACGGTCATTCTGAACGAGCTGAAGAGCTGAGGGGCCTACCAGCGACACTATGGAACCAGAGCTACAGAGAGGCAGCCAGCGCTGGGAGAGGAAAAGCTGTTCTCATCCGCACTGTCTGAGGCCTGGGGCCGAGGCCTGTGTGGTCGGGATGAGCCTCAGTCCGTGGAAGGACCGAGGAGAGAATGGCAGGGAAGGTGGGCTCAGAGGACCATTAAGGGCCCTTCCAGCCCGAAGGCTTGAGGGCGCTGTGAATCCCAGCCCTTCACTGGCTTTCCTCGGCTACTGCAGGAGCCATCACTGGAAATGCTTCCCAACAGACAGGCCCAGCACTGTCTCAGGCCCCTCTGCACGAGGTCCAAGGCCTTGGTCTGTCCCACAGCAGCCTGGAGGGGCTCTGTATGAGGACCCCAGAGGTTCCCATCCGCCTGTCTTTCAAACCGTTTTCATTAATTGCTGAGATGGTAGCACAAGCAGTAAAACCTAAAACCATGGCATCATCATAGGACTGAGCTTCTCAGGACGCTGGTTTCGCAAAGCCTGCACCTGCGCCCATGCCTTCCTGTATGTACAGGTGAGGCGGGACGGAACGGCACCAACCCAAACAGCCAGCACAGCTGCCACCACAGCACCTCTGGGGAGCTGCCCTTGCTTGAGACACCTCCCCTGCACCTCCAGAAGACAGTTAGTGTATGTATGCATGCAAGTCAGGGGTGACTGCAAGATGACATGGCCTTCCCAGGTACACGCAGCATGAAGGCCTGCACAGACACAGGTGGCAAGCCTGATGACTGCAACGTCCCTTTGGCTCCCCCACTGTCCCTCTACCTGCAATGGTGGGCCAGGCCTGGGAGGCCCTGCCTGGCCAGGCACGGACCCAGCATATGCTCAAGGACTCAGGGGTGGGAGGGGAGTAGGGCCCACTCACCGTCGTCGGGCTCGTGGGGGACCCAGCTGTGCTTGGCGTTCTGATGGAGGTAGTAGGAGTTGCGCTTGGCACACTGCTGGGCCCGGAAGTCCTCGTGGGGCCCCGGACACTCCTCGCTGTTGCAGACCTGGTACTGGAACATGGGCCCGGAGCACAGGCGGCCTCCGTAGGCTGGGCTGGGGCAGTCACAGGGAGGCCCAGTGACCTCGCTGCTGGGAAGGTCCGGGCTTCCCACAGGCCAGCTCAGCCTTTTAGACTAGCTTAAAGAGGGGCTCTACTAATGATAAACTGTAAAGGGTCCCCCACTGGGGGCTGCTGAGCTCACAGCCTGCTGGAGCAGCGGCTCCGTCCTTTGAACACATGCTTCCTGCTCCACTGGGGGTGGGGGGCAGAAAAGGGGGAAGAGAAGGGGAACCAGAGGCAAGAGACTGGGAGGATGGGAATGACTAGCCCTCCCGACTGGGCTGGAAGAGAGATCGGTCTCACTCATCTCTGTACTGTGTTCTCTCAGCTGTCACACAGAGCCTGGTGCACAGTACGGACCCGACCAGTGACTCAACATTCCTATAGCCCCAAGCCCTGATTGTGCAATCGAGCCCATCACTTAGTTTCGCTATGCCCTCATTTCCCCTGTAAAGGAGGGACCATAACCCCTCTTATTTTACCTGCCCCCTGGTGTGTCTGTGAAGAATAGATAAGAAAAGGTATTCTAAAGCCATCTGGCCCTGGCTAGGTTGCTCAGCTGGTTGGAGCATTGTCCCACACACCAAAGGATTATGGGTTCCCTCCCTGGTCAGGACACATACCCAGGTTGCGGGTTCAATCCCTGGTCGAGGCACATACAGAAGGCAACCAACTGATGTTTCTCACATCAATGTTTCTCTCTTTCTCTGTGTCCTCCCTGCCCTCTCTCTCCCCTCTCTCTCTAAAATCAATAAACATGCCCTTGGGTGAGGATTAAAAAATAAGTAAAATAAATAAAGCAATCTATACTCCCTTCTCCATTAGACTCAGAGGATTAGGTGGGGTTATTAATACAAAGGCTGTGCATGCACCCGGTTGCTGGCACTCTGCTCAGAGGTGCTGGGAGGATTACGCGGGAACACCCGCGGCACACAGGAAGTGCGCCAGAGACTAATAATCAAGACAGCAGATGTCATTTACGAGATGTCATGTCGTCTGCACTGGGTATGGTGTGGAGAGTATGCATATTTATTTCATGTGAGCCTCGTAAAATAAAAACAGTTATCACTACAGAGTCAGCAACTGGAGGCTTTGATCAAGAGGGTAACTACCCGTCGTGACTGGAAGGTGGCTTGCTCAGAGCGGGCGCCATGGGCCTTGCCCCAGCCTCAGCTTCCACACCCCAACAGGTGGCAGTTACAAGGCAGTGCATTTTGGTTCCTGTGCACGAGAGGTCAGTACAGCCACCTGAGACAGGGACAGGCTGCTCCAGGAGGGAGTAAGCTCCCCATGCTGGAGGGTAAACAACAGTGTATGCAGACCTGCTCTGAGGATGCTAGCGTGGGATGACTGCCACCAGCCCACTGCGATCAACAGATGCTAGGACCCTGACGTCCCACTGTCCTCGTGCCCCGCTCATTGCGTTCCTGGAACCAGCGGGCCCCCACGCCGGCCCAGCCAGGCCCACCTCTCATCAGGCTGCTGGGAGCGGCTGCTTCAGCCTGGGAGAAGGAGTCCATGCCAAGCTGGTGCCCAGAAGCTCCGACTCCATGGGGGGGCGGTCCCCACAGAGGGGATGATAAGGGAGAAAGAGAATGCTCCCCAGAATGCTGAAAGTTAGGTGGGAGGGGGTGACAGGGGAGATTTGATATAGGAGAGAGGTAAGTTAAGAAAAATTAAAAAAAGTTTTGCTTCATGTGGTAGAAAACAAACTTAGGGAAGTTATTCTCCGAAGACATGACCACTAAACAAGTTAGATCCATGTTTTCTCAAAGTTTAGCAAGAGAATCAGGGTCACAGGAGGGCTGGTCACACCGGCAGGGACTTGGGCCCCCAAGTCCCCGGGCAAACTTCTGCACACAGGTATGAAAATCACTGGTTTGAACCCGTTCCAAGATGTCAGATCTAGGCAGGAGTGACCTCCCCCCGCCCTGGCAATGTTGGGTCCTCACCCATTGAAGGCACAGCCACCTGCAGGGGCCCTTCTCCCTTGTGCGCTGCCCCCCAGTGCCTTCCTCCTTAAGCCCCTCAGGCCTAAGGAGCGGGGGCCCCTGCTGTGCCCACCCCAGCCAAGCATACTCACAGGGGATTGTCACAGTTTCGGCTACGGGATCGAACTCCGCCCCCGCATGACCGTGAACATGACCCGAAGTTGGTCCAGGAGCTCCAGCCACCATCCTGGCCATACGTCTGCTCTGGTGACTTCCAGATACAGTGACCTTTGAAGCACCACTGGGACAGAGCAGAGGGCATGAGGTCACTCCGGGGCCACTGGCATCTAGCCTGCCATGGAGGTGCCCACGGAGGCACATGGTGCAGCTGGTGGGTGCCACAGGTAACCCCAGAGCAAGGGTCGTTGAGAGCACAAGCCTCAGGTTACACAGAATCCCACCCCCGCCACGAGCAGAGTGGCCTCCAGAAAAAGGGCCCCCTTCATGAGCCCCCTCCTCAGCTGTGCCACGTGGACAGCAGCCCTCGCCCACGGGGCTGCCGAGAGCCTTCAGTGAGGCAATGCTGGGGCACGTGGCCCCAGGAGCCGCAAGCAGCACTATCAGTGATGATGATAACCACATGTTCGTCATCAGGAGAAACGAAGGCCTGATGTGGGAGAGAAGGCACAGCCTTCTTGCACTAAATGGTCTGGAGTCTGTGTGGCTCTGTACCTTGAAACCACCAAGGAGGGGCCATAGGCAGGTGTGTCTGTGGGGTCATGGAGGCGGGCCTGCCCTGGGGGGAGACCCATCCATGCAGGGGGGGTGTGTGTGTAGAGTCCAAGAGGCCGGCGTCGGAGCCCCAGCTCGGCCACCACTAGCTGTGTGTGCCTCTGGCGGACTTCACCTTGCTGAGCCCATTTGCTCACCGGCTGCCTGAAGCTGTTCTAAGGACTGCAGGCCATAACCTACAGAGGCCTTAGCATAGGGCCGGCATGAAGGGGCTCCACCAAAGTTAGCTCCCTTCTGCACTGAGGCAACGGGGGAGAGACACAGCAGGGCTCTCCAGGTCTTTTTCAGGAGACAGCTCCGTGGTTCTCAGCCGTGGAGTTACCTGGGAACCTTCCAAAGCCCAGATGCCTTGGCTTCGCCCAGACCAACTGAACCAGAATCCCTGGGGGAAGGAACTTTTTAAATGAAGCCATAAGAAGATATATACTTTATATACCATAAAATGCACCCATCTCAAATCTGTAATTCAATGATTTTTCATAAATTTACAGCACTGTGCAACCGTCACCACAATCCAGCTTCAGAACATCTCCATCGGCCTAGAGCGTGTCCCCTCACGCAGTCACTCCCTGCTCTGGGGGTGGGGACCTTTAAAGCTCCCCAGGTGGTGCCAGTGTGAGTCAAAACTGAGACCCACGGATGCACTGCTGTGTGAAGTTGTGACAGCAGAGGCCCTGGGACTTTGAGAGCTTGTGGAGCAGGCAAATTCAGTCTCCGAGACAACAGCCAACAGGCCAGGTTTGGAGGCTGCTAAGCCTCTGCCGGGCTGCAGGAGGCCCCAGAGGGGAGAGGGAGGAGCCTGGCGAGGGCACAGGGTGGGGGCTGCAGACAGGGGACAGGCTTGTGGGGGCGCGTCCCAGCGGCTGGGCTCACAGCTGGGGCTGAGTAATCACCACATCTGCTTCTTCTGAGCCCTCTCATTAGTTTTGACCTGATTCAGTATCTTCGGAAACCCATGAGGGGAGGGAAGTGCGTGTGGCCAGCAGTCAGCAGGGTCCAGAGAAGTTGGAGAAACGGCCCGAGGTCACAGCACAGGGATTGGAGCAGGGCCAGCAACGGAGTGGAGGCGGGTTTCGGAAGCCAGCTGAAGGCTCTCACACCTGACCATGAGGCCCTGACAAGGAAGCCCAAGCCCACACATACGCATGTGGGAGCAAGCACACACCAGGAAAACACATGAAAGGTCAAGCATGCAGGGGGAGAACATGTGTGTGGGAGAGACAGCGCAGTGGGGGTGGGGCAGTAGGCAGGACACTGGAGTCCTCCCTTCATCCCTTGCCAGCTTCCCTTTGTGACCTACACAAGTTCCTTAGCCTGCCTGGGCCCCACTCTCCTCATCTGTGGATTGGGAGTAAGCGTTTCTGCTGGATGGGCTAGGAGGTGACGCCGAACCCTACCAACTATAGAAGCACAGGCTGTGACGTGGGAGAAAAGAAAGGGAGTGAGTGTGTGGAATTTCACGGGAGGCTTCCATGTACACGGGGCTCACATCTGCTCTCTAGCACTGCCCCCCAACACACAAATTATAGGCTTGGTGAGGAGGCAGGGGCTCCCCTGGGGCCTGAGCCCAGGAAGGCCGCTCCTGCTGCAGTACCTTGCCTGGAGAGCAGTCAGTGCCATCCAGCGGGGGCCCCTTCTTGGTCTTGCAGAAGTACGGGTTGTCAGGGTGGCTGCACCACAGCTGCTTGCAGGGCTCAAAGGTCGTGAACTGGGTGGCAAGGGGAACAGGATCACCTGGCTGGCCTGGCTTTCCAGCTCTGACAAGGGGGCAAAGGGCAGTGGCAGAGAGGAGGGAGTGGCGGAAGCTGGGAGCAGGAGGAACCTGTCCAGCCAGAGCCCTGCACACCCTCAAGCCCAACCTTCCCCAAGTGCCTGGGCCATCAGCCACCCCTCCTCGCTCTAGCGGGAGCCAAGAGGAAGGAGCCAGCCACAGCCCACACTCCCCTTGTTTCCCTCTCCAGGCCTCCCTCCCTGCCTTTGCAGAAGGTAAATACTTTGTCACTGAACAGGGACTAAGGTTTGAGGCTCTAGGGAGGCTGGATCCACCAATGCCCCTGAGCCCTGTGCATGTGGTGGGCATTGAGGGGGCTGCTGTTCCAGCCCACCCCCTGTAGGGCTCAGACAGGGTTTGGACTGCCATGTCCTCCATTCTGACCCAGCCACACTAGAGGTCGGTAACTGCATATTTCAGATTGTCCAGAAAGGCCTCAACTTCCTTTTCGCTCCTGTCATCCCATGCTAGCCAGACAGCCGTTCTTACAAATACAGCATTAGGCATTGAAATCCCATATCCCAGGCTGCTGCTCCACCCCCAAAGCAGAGACCACACGTGCCAGTGTGGCCTGGGTAGTGGGGGAGCTGGCCACACGCAGGGCCTCCTGGTCCTGCGGGGCTGAGGAGAGGGCTGCTTTCCTGCATGGGGAGGTTTGAAGCACTCAGTGCAGTGAGTCTCCGAGGCCTGATCCCTCAGAAGGCCCCCTGCCTTGGGACATCCCTGTCTCTGAGTCTCTGCCTGGGCCCTAGTTGGCAATTGTTGCCATCCTTCCCAGGGCTGAAGCTCTCCAGCCATTGCACACGCCCGGCCCTCCAGTGCGGACTGGGTGGGGCAGGTGTGGGGCAGAGGTGGCAGGGCCTGGGCCCTGGTCCCCCTGAATCAACCTGAAGGGATGGAGCCTGTGGGCCCATCTCCAGGCCACCGGCCCGGCTGGGCAGAAGATGCTCTGTGAATGACCAGCCTGGGTCACAGAAGGGCAAGGTCTTGGTGACCTGGCTGGCAGAGGCCGGTGGGAACTCACCGCGGCGCAGGTGTGGTACCCAGTGCCAAAGTCGAAGCGGCACTGCTCATCCATGGAGTAGTCGACGCCGGGCAGCTCCGACGGCTGGGGCCAGGCAGGTGCGAAGGGGTCGTCAAGGAGGCAGTCGTAGGAGCTGCCCAGGGAGACGGGGAGGTGAAGCAGGCTGAGATGGGATTCTCAAGATCTCACGGGCAGGAAGGCGAGCAGAACCCACCCTGCTGCATTGCACACAGGGCCTTGTGCCCGGGGTGCTCCAGGCCTAGGGCACCCAGGGCTGGGGCCAGGAGCTCAGTGAGCAGCTGTCTCATGGGCCAGTTTGTGCCCATGTTACAGGAACACACTGTGGCCAAGGTTAAGGGTTGCTTCGTAGACAAATTGAGGGCTCACTGCACTGAGGGTAGAAAAAATGTCAGCCTGCCACAGAGGGCACAGGATGCTGGGCCCTGGCCAGGTGCCATGTGAGGTTAGTGACGGAAACTCTGCCTGCACCTGCCCCCCCACAAATCCATTCTGTGCCCATTCTCCATGTTGTGCCCTCAAGTCTAACACTGTGCTGGGCCTCCAGGGACATTGAGGCCCACGAGCAACCAGCAAAGCTTTGAACTGAGTTTCAGAAGCGGCATGGCATTGGGAAGGGAGATGATTTGAGGGAGATGAAGGGGCGGGCTGCATGCTCCCCCACCCGGGCCTGGAAGAGGGGTGTGGCCTACGGAAGGTAGCGGCTGAGCTCCAGCTTGCTGCAGCGGGACCAGTGGAAGCGGTGGAAGGCGGCCTGCACCAGGGGCGCCATGACGCTGCCCAGGCTGGTCTCATCTGCACAGCCGTTCCCCTGGCCGTCATGCTCCATGCCGAGCCTAGAGGGTGGAGGAAGACAGGGGGCATCTCCAGTCACACCCAGGGAGCCCACCTCTGAGAAGGCAGGCATGTGGGCCAGCAATGGGAAACTGCCCTGGCCAGGCTCCTGACTGTGCCCCGTGGCCTCGGTTTCCCAGCCCTGCAGTGGGGAGGACCACCTCTCTGGATGGAAGCTGAGGCCCCCCTCTGTCCCTTCACAGACCCAGATTCATCCTTTCCCAAAAGACTTGCCCCTGCTGTTCTCTACTCCCGGACCCTCTGCCCCTCCACAAATCCCGCCCACAACTTCAGTCTCCCAGGTCAGCTCGAGCCCCATTCCTGCCCTAAGGCACCCTCCCTCACTGCCCAGCCTATGGGCTGACCTCCCATAGCAGGAGCCACCTACCCCACCATTAACAGCTCTCACACCATGAGCTATCTCCCCACCGGGCCCAAGGCCTTCAAGGGCAAGGCCAGGTCCCATTCTGCTCAGTTCAGCCTCATTTACGGAGCCCCTCCATGATGGCCTCTCAAGCTTCTCCAAGACCCCACAGTACTCAACACACAGCTTTGCACATGCTATGCACCTACTATGTGACAGTGTAAACTTTGAAATATGCTCTTCATACTTGATGTTTAATGCTGAAATCCAAAAGTTCTAAATTCTTAAGTACTGCCAAGTGTCTGCCTGTGGCCTTAACCACTAGACAGACACATGGTCCTCTAAGCTCGAC
Organism: Tonatia bakeri; assembly: GCA_004024845.1. Lineage (NCBI taxonomy): Eukaryota > Metazoa > Chordata > Mammalia > Chiroptera > Phyllostomidae > Tonatia > Tonatia bakeri. Next base: position 92,103 of record PVIA01005748.1, read on the forward strand.
CTTATCTTTCCACACAGAGGAACCTCTGCTCAGTGAAGAGTAGACATCCCCTGCCCTGCTCCACTCCATAAAGGAAGACAGACTCCAGAATGTGTGAAACCATTGGCTTCCAGGGCAGAAGGGACCTCAGAGGTGGCCCTTGTGTCAGCTTCCATGTTGCAGGTGAGGAAACCGAGGCCCAGCGGGTAGGCGCCACCTGTCCCGTGAGGGGCAGAACTGGCAGGAAATCCAAGTGGGCTTCCTGTGCTGACAGGGATGATGAAAGGGGGGCAGAGACCATGAACGGCAGACTCCTCCTCCCTGGTGGCCTACCCCTCTCCCTCCCGTGTCCCTCAGACTGCAGAGAACAGCTCTTACTCCGTGTGTGGGCTGGGAAGCGTGTCCCTGAGTTCTGCCCCCATGGATGGACAAGGCTGGCAGGCATGACAGTGGCACATGCATGTCACCATCTGACACATTCGATGGAAGCTTATTGGCTTTCTCCCAGACTGTAACTTCCTGTGTTCTCTGTCCTGCCCTCCCCTGAGGCACCAGTGGGCTCCTAGAACTGGGCCTGGTGCACAGCAGGCACTCCAGAAGTCCTGGGCGAGGGAGTGAATGAGTGTGCTCTATACAAAATCCAGGTTCAAAGACGCGGCGAGCCAGCCACCAGCCCTGCGGGCAGCCTGAGTCTAAGTGAGCCTGTTTACAGGCTCAGGCCAGCACTCCAGTGTGGAGGCCTCGGAGGGGCCTCGAGGGTGGATGAGACAAAGGGACAGAGACCACCAAGAACGCTGACTACTGCCTATTGATGGGTTACTGCCATGCCCTGTCCAAACACAGGGCCACATCTGGTGCCCCATCGCTCTGGGCTTTGGGAGCGGGCGCGAGGCAGGCCCACAGCTGCTGAGCCCCGGGCTCTCTCCCCACCAGGGCAGAGCCTCCCCGAGGGCAGCTCCTCTGGCATCTCCCGAAACACTGGGACCAGAGCCCAAGCTGGGGCAGAGCTCCCACCCACACGGACCCCCTCAGAGCTCTCAGCATAGCCCCCCCTCTCCGTGCCACTTACACATGACCAGTTTCATGGGCCACCACAAAGGCTGAAGAGAAGCCATCCTCGTGGTTAAGGGCACAGCTTCTCAGGGGGTGGCACATGCCAGTGACAGGTGCATACCCTGTGGGGGGGGGCAGAGAACCAGCACACGGTGAGATGGGGCGCACCGAGGTCTGCACCCAGCAGTCCCGCAGGGACACCCTGACCGGCCAGTGCCAGAGGGTCCCTGGAGTGAGAAGGATCCTTGTCCAGTTCCACCAGCAGCAAAGCGACTGAGCCAAGCCGCCCTGTACCCTGTGGCCATGTAGTGTCTCCCTCCCTGTACCTGTTGGCCCCTCCTCTAAACTGGGCAGTGGCCCAAACCTGCTCATGCCCGACTTCCACATCCCTCCAGCCAGCCAGTCAGTTGGTCAGTCAACAATAAGCTTTTTCTCAAAATGTGGGCACAGGGGTGGCACTATGTTAGACTCTATGGGGAAAACAGAGGAATGGGGTCCAACCCCCCACCCCTCCTTGCCACACACCCACACATTAAGGAGCAGGTAGCTGAGCAAGGGGACTTGGAATCTGGCGTCAGCTTAGGTGTGGCCTGCAGGAACGGAGTTCCGGGAGCACAGGGGGTGGTGCGGGAGTGATCTAGAGGAAGGGATGGGTTCAACTAAAGGGGTTGAGGGGGATCAGGAACGATGCAGGTGGCACAGAGCTGGACCTGGAGGGCAAGTGAAACAACCCTCCTGAAATGGTGGGAAGGGCACGTGCCAGGGAGAACACCAGTGGGGTGCGGGCCTCCAGGAGCCATGGGTGGTGCAGTGGGCCTGGCCCGCACCAGCCAGAGCAGGGCCAACATGTGCCAAGCTGAGATTGAGGACAAGGCCTGTGCTGTGAGGGGCCTGCTGCCCAGCCGCCCCTGTGGCCCAGTTAGGGGCCAGGGCACAGACTTGACTAGGGAAGGCCTCTGAAGATGAGACGACGGGAGAACGCTCCCTGCCTGGGCCGACAGCTGGCCGGACCGCTGGCCCTGTCTTCGGGACTGCTGAAGGGCTCTCCCTGGGAGATGCTGTGCGGGCTGGTGACGAATAATGAGGTGCAGTGGGAAGGGGGTTCTGGGGCCTCCACCGTTCGGAAGGTCTGAGACACGCTCTACACGGGTGCAGGTACACGCACGAACAGGTGTATGTGTGTATGTGTGCACGTGTCTGTGTGATGTGTTTGTGTGTGCGTGTGCAGGCATATGTCTCCACATCTGTGTATATGTGTGTCTGTGCCCATGTATCTGTGTTTGCTTGTAGGCCTGTATTTGTGTCTGTGTGTTTATACATATGTGTGGATGTGCGTCTGTATCTGTGCATGCAGGCCCACTTTGGGGCTTCAGGGATTCAGACAAGGAGCCCTTTGGGCGGAGGCAGGGCTGGCTGACTCACGTCTAGCATCAAACCAGAGAAAACTAGAAAGCCCTCAACTAGACACGCCGGCTGAGTCTCGGACCTGCCTCCTCTCCACCGCTCTGTGCCTTGGCTGCCCCATACGGAAAACCAGGGGTAGTCAAAGCTTCCTGCGTTTACAGGGCACTTCTGGTCACACTCTGTCACAGACATGTCACACATCCCCTTGGCCCCTTTAGCAGCCCTGGAATGAAGGAAGCAAATACTTTCATCTTCCCGTTTGGCAGCTGGGGGAACCCAGGGAGATACAGTGGGCTTGGGTCACCGGGCTAGAGATGTGTGCAGCTGCAGGTGGAGCATGGACTTCCTCTCCCAGCTCCCCATGAGCCCCACTAGGTGCCCAGGACTGTGGTGAGGACAGATGAACACAGTGTGGGCAGAGCACCTTGAAGGTGATGGAGGGTCTTCAGACTGCCAGGCCCTGGGGAGGCAAGCCCAGAGCAGGCTGCAGATTCAGCTAAGACAGCAGAGCCCAGAGTAGGGACCCCTTCACTTCTGCTCCCCAAGAAATATTGCAAAGCTTACCCTCCTGTCCGTCCAGGCCCTGTCTCTTCAGTCACATGGACCTCTTTGCTGACAGGGAGCCCGGTCCCAGGGTGTGCACAGCCCTGAGCCTCAGCCTCTGCCCTGCAGCTGTGCGCACCTGGCCAAGGCAGGACAGTACCTGGCATACCTGAGGGCCCGAAGTCCTGCCTCGTGAGGAAGATGACATGGTCGTGGTGCTCTGCGTGGCCAGGGTCCTGGCGCTGCTGGGAGTGCGCCCAGCGACACACCTGCTCCAGGCTGCGGGAGGGGTTCCCACGCTCAATCAGGCTCAGGGACTGCGGGGAGCCGGAGAGTATCAACAGCAGAGTGGACGGATGGAGCCCGCAGACCTCGGTGGCTATCAAGCGCTCCCCTCCCACTGGCAGCGGGGAACACTGGAGCCCACAGGACTGCACCGTCTGTCCCAAGGTCACTAGGTGTCCCAAGGTCACTGACGCTGGCTGCTGCTGGCACAGCCCTCTTACTTTAGGGAATGATCACGGGCCAAGCCCTATGTGGGCACACCTGTCTGCCAGGAATTGGACATGAGCTGTCTCTAATCCCTCACGCAATCCACAAGGTGGTGCGGTCTGAGCTTTTCCTCTAACAGGTTCGCTGTCTGACTTCATTGTCACAACAGCCCCTGGAGGGAAATTTGGCTGTTAGCCTGACTCAGGGGGAGAATAAGCAGCTGGTCTGAGATGGCAGAGCCCGGGCACCCTGGGCCCCACCACAGCAGGGCTTTCTTGGTGACTGCGCCCCTCTGAGCCCCACTCTCCCCAGCAGTTCCTCGGAGAGAGGGACCTTCAGCGGTGAGGATCTAGGACTCTCCCTGTGTCAGATTGGAGGGAGCCCAGGAATCCCTGTTCACCAACCCAAATGCCTCTGCCACTGAAGCCTCAGTTTTAATGGTCCCAGGGTTCTGATTTTGGATACCAGATGTTCCCTGGATGCTGTCCCCAGCCCCCACCCCACGCCAGAGCCCAGATGTTACACTGGCCCCACACCCCTTCTCCCTGCAAAGCCTGCCTGCCGACAAGGGGCTTACCTGTCGGTAGCCCACCATGATCAAGCGGACAAGGGCAATGTTAATGTGGGCCCCCAGGGAGTCGTCATGGTAAATTTCATTCACCTGTAAGGAGGAAAGAGTGCGCAGACTTAGGGGATGCAAATGTTCATGAAGGGCCTGCTGTGGAATAGCTGCTGGGCCCGGTACCTGACGTATATTGTTCCACTGCACCCTCACCAGCCTTTTCAGCAGGCACTCTTATCTCTGCTTTACAGATGAAGAAACTGAGGCAGGAAGAGATGAAATGACCTGCCCAAGGCCATGTCCAGGGCTGCGATTCAAATTCTAATTCCAAGAGCGAGCTCTCTCCTCAAAGCCACAGTGTGAGGGGCCTTCATCAAACTCAGCCACTCCAATGAAGGCTCTCATCTTTCCTCATCTCTAAGGAGCCCTTCTAGAAATGCTATCTGGGTCAGGTCGCTCATTCTCACATCCTTGTGTGTCTTTCCGAGTGCCACTGCGATCACCCGTCTGTTCTGGGGTGCCTGGGCGCTCCTCCAGGGCAAAGCCAGGGGGAGCTGCTCTAGGACTTTGGACCAGCAGCAGTAGCATCCCCTGCAAGCTTGTCAGAAATGCAGTCTCAGGCCCACCTCCCAGGTCAAAGCCTGCATTTGAACTTGATCTCCAGTGCTTCTCAGGCGCAGTCAAGTTTGAGGAGCACTGCACTGGATAGCTCCCTTGTCCCACAGCCCAGGGACCTATGGGGCAGTGCTTGCACAGCTGACTAAAAAATGCAGTCCTCTCCACTCCCCTGCTCTCACCACTTCTGTCTCCATGCACTTCACCTCAAGAGCAAAGTAACCAGCCTACCACCCACAAACGGACTTCTGTCCACCAATGGAAAGGTCCAGTGAGGCTAACCCTACATTTGAGAGTCCCTCGGGGAGTGGAGAGCCGGCAGGGGGACTAGAGGCCTGATCCTATGTGGACACACCCCTCCTGGGCCAGCCAAGGACAGAGCCAGACTGTAGGCGCAGGGCTGTAGCAGCAAAAGCTGCAGGCATAACAGAGCCCCCACCCACTGGACCAGTGCCCAGAGCTGGCAGCCCCCCCGACTCATGCGCGTGCAGACTTGAGAGACGTGAGCATGAGGCTTCTGCCAGGGTCTGCCTGGCATCTGTGGCTGGACTCAAACGAGATCAAAGACCACTACCACCGTGGGACAGTAGGTCCCCTCAAAACCTCACCACAGGGAGTGACAGGAAGTCCAATGGGTGGTGATGCTTCCTTCCACCCTCCTTTCCTCCCTGGCAGGAGGAAAGGCATCATGGAAGCAAAGTGTTCAGATGCGTAAAGAGATAATATTCTTCTCAACCCACACGCTCCTGATTAAACCTAGAATTGCCGAGTAGAGAATGTGGGGTCCAATCAGCCACATGCACACTTTCTCCCTCACAGAATTCCAACCTGAGGGCTCTTTACTGATCCACAGAAACCATCATTGATCCACAATAAAATGACTCTTAAGTAACCCTGGCATCTCAGCCCCTCCGGTACTGGAACAGGGCCTTCCTTCTCCATGGGGGCGGGGTCAGTATCTCAGGCCTCCCTGACAGGCCCTGTAGGCATGCAGACCGAGGATGGCATCACGGGCAACACACCCTGCATCTGTGTGTCACCACATCCGTTCCCTGCGTGTACACATGTAAACCCACCAGTCACCCAGGGGCAAGGGAAGACAGTGGTCACCGGGCTACCTTGAGGGGAACACATCTGCGGGGCCTCTGGTGTTTGGAAGTACCCAGGGCCATTGCCTTCCTGCCTTCACTTCTCTCCAAAATGGACCAGGCAAACTGCTGTCAGATGCTGCCAGGTTACTCACTTCTGTCCCCACGCTCAGCAGGCCAAACCCACCCTCCAGTGACCCTGCTCCAGTGGTGTCCATCTCCACCCCAGGACACTGGGAGGTCCTCACAGTGGGACTGAGGAGGGGCAGCTGCACCCTGAACAGGAGGCAGAATCAGAACCTGAGTGTCTGACACTGGTGGCGGGTTGAGTGGGGCCTCCTGACCCCACCTCCCACCCCTAGGCACCCATACCAAACGTAAACCCTGAGTGAGCAGAAAAGGACATGCTGTCTGCAGTGACCACTCAGCACTCTGAAATAACCTGGAGACCAAAGGCTTCTGGAGGCTATGGTACTGGGTTCTCCACACTCTAGGAGCTGGGGGCACAGAAGGTGGCAGTGTGTTGCCAGCAGGGACCAGGAAGGGCTCACTGGAGAAGCCGGACTGAGAAGGTCACGGATCCTTCAAAGGAGATGAGCAGAGGCCAGGTATGGGGGAAGCAAGGCAGAAGCCACTAAAAGAGCTCCAGGGTCATCAGCCATCAAGGTAGCTGAGGCCATTGAGGCATAACTAAGGCATAACTGAGGCACGTGAGAGGGAAGTTCTTCCCAGCCCGTGCTCACACACTCCCAGCAACGGGCTCTCCCTGTGCCACGAGCCCCACTCAGCCTTCTCGTCCACCCTTCCACTGGCCTCGTCTTCCTCTTGAAGTTTCACTGAGTATGTCTGCTCCATTCCTGGGACAGATGGTGACCAGTCTCTCCGGGACTTCCTTCTCTCCAAGGTTACATCAGTCAAAGAGAAAATCTTACAAGCAGCAAGAGAGAAGACAGATCACTCACCAAGGAACGACAACTGGGTTGGGAATAGGATTTCAACAGTAACACGGGAGACAGTGAAGCGACACCATCGAAGCACCAAGATAAAAGGAAGCTGCCAGCCTAGCGTCCTGGACCCAACGGACCATCTTCTAAGAACCACGACAAGCCCTGACCGGCATGGCTCAGTCGGTTGGGCACTGTCCCACAGAGAGGAAGGTCGCCGCTCCGGTTCCTGGTCAGGGCCGTGCCTGGGATGTGGGTGCAGTCCCCAGTCTGGGCCCGTGCCTGGGATGTGGGTGCAGTCCCCAGTCTGGGCCCGTGCCTGGGATGCGGGTGCAGTCCCCAGTCTGGGCCCATGCCTGGGATGTGGGTGTGGTCCCTGGTCGGGGCACATGCCAGAGGCATGTTTTCTCTCACATGGATGTTTTTCTCCCTCCCTTTCTTCCTCCCTTCCCCTCTCTCTAAAAATAAATAAGTAAAACCTAAAAAAAAAAGAACTATGATAAAACAAAGGCATTATCCTATTTTTAAAAAACTGAAATAGTTCCCCAGACCCCACTAACAGATTTGCAAAAAGGAAGGTGGAAAAGCTGGCCTACGGTACGAGAACGGCTGAACGGTTTTGAGGTTGTGATAGAAACAGGGTTCAGCAATGACATAGTTCGGTCTTTTCTTATACTAAATAAGGATAATAAAAATTAGGCAGTTCCATTTTACTCCCTTATTCCCCTATTATAAATAAAGTTGAGGTTGGCCCTGCCATTCCAAGTCCCCTGGTCCGGTCCATCTCTGGGGCCCTGGCACGCTCATCCGCACACACTGAAACCAGCGCCAGGCTGGGGCTGGAGTCACAGCTAAGAAATGCGGCTCCCTGAGGGGCCCAGGCCACCGGCCCCTAGAACCCACACACGGGCAGCTCCCTGACAGGCTCCAGCCTGGCTGTGCACCCAAGGCCTGGCTCTGTCAGTTCCGCCTCCCGAACGCCAGAGGTGAGGCCAGTGAGGCAGCTCAGGGGAACAGGAATCGCTTCGCACGGCTGTGGGCACAAGCACGACAGCCTTGAGACACACCCACAGGGTGGAAAAGAACAGTGTGTCTGGTCTCCTTGCTGCCGCCAAGTTCAAGGTAGTCTGCCAAGGCCCCCAGGTTAGGGTGCAGCATCACATATTGGCCTAGGATGGCCACTGGGTGTAGAGTAGAAAAACAAGCAAAGGTCAGGACTCCCTCTGTCCCAGGGGAGACAAAACAGGAGAAAGTGGCTAAATAGTGCTGGAGTTGGAGGGATGAGCCACTACTCTCTGAACACCTACTACATGCCAGGCTTTGCTGTGCTGAGAGCTTTGCATATAATCTCCCGACAACTTTATGGAGACAGGAATGATTCCCTTTCCACTGGTGAGATATCCAAGGCTCAGAGAGATTAAGCAACTTGCCAAAGGTCACCCAGCAGGAAAGTGGGAGGAACAGGATTCGAACTCATATCCGTGTGACTCATAGACTACACACAGCTGCTGTCCAGAACCAGCTTCTGTGGCAGGCTGGCTGGGGCGGCTTCATCTGGTCTGGGGGAGAAGATGAGGGAATTTACAACTCAGAGGAGGAAGGCAGGCTGCAGGGCCTTGGTTACCTGAGCCCACAAGCCTGGCTCAGCTGACCATGGCATCTGTGGACAACAGACAGAAACCAAGCTCCTGGGGGCCTGGGGTTTGCCAGGCAGCCCTGATTGCAGACACTCTGTCTCCATCAGTACTCTTGCCCTTCAATCCATATTTCCTCATCCTTGCTTCAGAAACTGCCGTCCCCCTTGCTAGGGTGGGAATATGAAAGAGGCCTTGTTCTCAAATAGCTCACAGTCTCACTAAGAAGATATGAGCTGCACTGGGAGACCCGAAGACAAGGTTCAGGGGAGGTAAGATCAGAGCAGGCCAAAGGAGTCAGGGCTAGAGAACCTTAAGCAGGGCAGTCTGTGGAGGGGCAGGGCGGGGGGAACGGGATATTTCACCCAAGCCAGGTATGGGGAAGGGCGGAACTGCGTGGTGGCCAGGAAGCAGCGGGCTAGGAGGCAGTTCAGCAGGAGAAGGGGCAGAAAGAGAGGCTGGCCCTTCTGATTCTCAACCACATTCTCTGCACTTCCTAGAGCCTACTTACAAATATTCTCCCCTACAGGCACCCTAATTCCTGAGTCACAAAAAGGCTTTGTTAGGACTACATGCAGGGTGGGCATGAGTTTCCACCGCTCGTAACCAGCACTGCTGTCAGCCGGGGAGTCTCTCGAAGAAGAGACTTCCCTATTCTGTGACCCTGCGAGGCCCAGCCTCCTGAGGACCCTGTGGTCAAGCCCACGGAGCAGGAGGAAAGGAAAGAGGGACTATTGGGATGGGAGCTTTAAGTCTGTTTTCCTGCCCACAGAGAGAGACCGACTCTGGGGGCCTTCAGCAGGGATGCCCTGCTTCAGCCTGTGGCTGAAGGGGGAGCCAGGCCCCCAAGGAGCTCACAGGAGGACAGTTGGCAGACTTCCCTTCCAGACCTAGACAAGATGGGCTTCTCCTTGGCGGGGAGGAGGTGGGGAGCCCAGCAGAGAATGGCCCCCAGCCAACCATGAGCTCCTCACTCCCAGGGAGCACGTTCCGAGGAGGCAGGGAGCAGAATGCCCGTCTGTTTCTTGGCAGGCGGGTTCAGGCAGGTCTTACCCGGGGAGGGGCAGTCCGGGGAAAGCAAGACCCTGGGGTCTTAAGACCACCCTGAGCTCAAACAGGACAGAGCACTAGCCGTTGTGCCAGGGCTAGTGCAGCCCCTGTCTCCCTGCGTCAGCCCGCCACACCCTCCTAGCGACATTCCCCGGGCGGAGGTGTGCTCCCTCCTCTTCTCTTTACCTACTACACTTCGAAGTTCAGAATCGCTGCAGAAGTGCGGAAAAGCTGCAAGGATAGTACGGAGGCTCCCACACGCACTGCCGTTTCTGTGGTGCGTTTGTCACAGCCTGTGGGCCCATATGAACTAAAGCCCGTATTTCACTCAGGCTCCCCTCCCTTTCCCCTCATGTCTTTTTTTTGGCTCTGGAATCTCTCATCCAGGACACACTTAGTCATTGCATCTCCTCTGACTGCTGCAGGCTGTTTCTCCTCTTTGACGTCCCTCAAACTTTCCTGGGGTTGAGGACCTAAGCACACTGGGGAGGTATCCTGCAGACCGTCCTTCAATTTGGGTGCGTCTGAGATTTTTCTCAAGGGTAGATGGGGGTGTAGGGCACAGGTGGCAAACACAAGGCCTGCGGGCCAAATCTGGCCCTCCACCTTGTTTTATCTGGCCCTGCACCTTGTTTTTACCCAGCGGCAGTGCTGAGCTCTCGCTTAACTGTTAAGGAGTAGTTACATTTACGCAGTCCTAAAATTACATTCGGCCCTTTGAAGGCGGCCACAAGATTGATGTGGCCCCCGGGGAAAATGAGTTTGACCCCCTGGTGTAGGGGAAGAAGACAGATGAAGTGCCATCTCCATCACGGTATATCAGAGAGGCGAGCTTAGCGACCTGACTCGTCACTGGTGGTGCTGACCTTGACCACCTGCTGGCAGAGTGCCTGCCAGGTTTCTCCTGTGGAGTTACTCTCCCCCTGCCCCCTTCCTGTGTGAGCTCTCGAAAAGAAAGTCACTGTTCTGAGTGGTGTGGCTCAGTGGGTTGGGCGTCGCCCCGCAAACAAAAAGGTTTGATTCCTGGTCGGGGCACATGCCTGGGCTGTGGGCCAGGTCTCCAGCTGGGGGCGTGAGAGGCAACCGATCGATCGATATTTCTCTCACACACTGACATTTCTCTCCTTCTTTCTCCCTCCCTTGCCCTCTCTCTAAGAATAAATAGACATAAATCTTTAAAAAAAGCAAAAGAAAGTCACTCCGCACAGCCCATACCGCAGGAGTGGGGTTGAAGGCTGTCTCCTGGAAAGCAGAGTAGCTCCACCAACTATTTGGAATTTTTCTGCACAGGTGTGCTTCTTCTCCCCCTTCTACTTATTTTATTCAGTTATTTAAGTATCAGTACAGACTCGTGGATATTTATTTTACGCAATGAGTATAATTCAACGCTCCATTATTTATTTTGTCGCTCAGATTGTCTCAGCTTTGGCCACTGGGAGCTCCTGCAATTGGCTCCTGGTCCCTTTAACATACCCCAGCATTCAGGTTTGTTGTTGTTGGTGGTGGTGATGGTGGTTTTTTGTTTTCTGAGCCCTTCCTTACTTTGTGGCCCTACAAGCTGCCCAGCTTGGACATCCCCTGCCCCAGTTCTAGAGTCAGCCATTCCTCCAAGGAGCTCCAAGGAGCCTGGTCCATGATCTTCATTCTCACGGTGAGAAAAGCAGCCCAGAGTTATGGAGGAGCTTCCCAAGCACAGCCACCACAGTCAGAATTCAAGCCCGGTCTCTGCTAATTTGCCTTCCCTAGACACTCACTGCCCTTGAACCTGGACAGGACGGGTACAGCACTGCCTGAAAGCAGAGGAATGACCACAATGACCTGCCCTGCCCTTTCTCAGTCCCAGAACCTGGGACCAGCCCTTCTGTGTACCCAGCCCTGAATCCCTTCTCGAAACAGGTGGTGACTGTGGCCCAGGTCTCCAACACCCAGGTGCCTGAGGCATATGCTGCATTTCATGAATCTAAGATACTGTCCTTTCCCTGCTTATTATGACTGCGCGGGTGAGGAGGAAGTCATGGTGCATTGCCACTTTCTGCTCGAGGGAGAACCCCTATTCCTGGTGGCTTCCCGAGACAACTGTAACCCCTTGACACTGCAGACACTGAGTCACTGAGGGACTACCCAAGGAAGGAATGTGCATCCTGGTTGTCTGAAAACCTCCAGCTCCCGTAAGATCAAAAAGGCACCACATCAAAGCCTGCAGAATGGGTGCCGTGGCTGCGCCAAAATCCCCGATTAGGAGTGGAGCACTCAGCAGCATCCCCCATACTCTTGGTGGCACCAGGACAGTGCTGTGCAGAAAGGCACAGACCGATGGCTCCACGCCGAACATCTGCTGAAAGTGCGTCGGATGAGTAGCACTCTGAATGGGAAGCATGCAGTAATGGGAATTCCTTGCTTCCTCATCTTGCCATATGTATACATGTACAAGAGTAGTGGCTGATAAAAATCAAAGTCTAAATAAAGCAAAAGAGCTCTTGTGAATAGCACAAATCAAAATGCAAGTGCTAAAAAAACCACATCTAAGTTCAGCCGATAGCACTTTTTCTCAAGTGCACAAAATAAACAACGCATCTGACCTTCAATGGGGTCTTAGATGTAATGAAGTATGCCAGTGTGTTCACACATACGTGTGAATTCCTGTGTGCACGCCTCATTTGTTCCGGTACATGCAGGTGTATGCACCTATGCATGCGCATCTGTGTTACACACAGGGGTGATTGGATGTGTGCACATGTGTGTGCATGTGTGTGGACACATGTACTATATATGTGCATGCAGGCATTGTGTATGTGTGTATATCACACAACTACTGCTGCCTACAGCCTGGGGTCCCTACCTCCCTAGGCCCTCAGGGGCTGACCAACACAGTAGCCAGAACTGAGCTGTGGTTTCCCCTGGGTCGGGACACTGGCACCTCACCAGGGTGCGACACGCACTCATGCGCCACATTGGCAGGCCCTCCCCCTGAGGTGCCCAGTGAGATCTTGGAGGCTGAGGCTGCTCTCTGGGTGCTGGGTGGAGGGTGCTGACTCTCCTGACTCCTGTCTCAGTCACCACAGGCTCAACTACTCCATCCTCTCACAAGTACATGATCATGGCCCCGTATTTCAAAGGGCTGGTGTAGGCTACAGATAAGCACTTCAAGCTGCCTTCTAACCAGCACACCTCTTCAAGGTGTGGCTCTCTCTGGGACTCCCAGCAGCCTGCACGCTGGACAGGTGGTTCTCCTGGGACCCAGTTACTCGGTGCACCTCCTGCCCAGGCTGTCTGCGCAGGGTGGCTCCAGAGTGCATGGGAACAGACCACCCAGCCCAATAGAGTGCCTTTCACCAGCCCACAGTGCTCAGCATTTGCCCCTCACGACGTGTTTCCAACAAGCAGCAGCCTTAATGCCCCAGACTGGCCTGCCTCGGTGTGAAGAGAGGCAGCGCGGAGGCCTGGGAAGATGAGTGCTCTGCCGTGTGACCTCACCCCTCGAGCCCCACTTTCCTCGTCTGGGTGTGGCACACAGGCCTTGCAGGGGCCTGAGAACGAAAGGGGAGCAAATGTCGATCAGTGGCATCTGTCAGTTTAGAACTGCTGCTTCCCACTTCGGGAGCTGAGGAGTGGCCCCTCAGATGACCCCAGGAATAAGATTTGGGGACTTTGGCCAACATGCGATACTGGGTATGGAAGTGCGGTTGCGAATTGGAAAGCTCTCTTCACACACGAGGGGACTCTGTTCCGTGTCTCCACCAGGAGCCCCAGCAGGAGTCCTTCTGTGTCAGACCTCGTTCTCTGTCCAGTGGGCTTGCTCTGAAATGTGAGCACCTATGTGTGGCGAGGAGCTGACCCCAAAGGGCAGGTTCTCAGACTGGCCATGAGGGACATTTGACACTGATGATTCTGTCGGGGGCTGTCCTGGACACAGGGGTGTTCTGCGGTGTCCCTGGCCTTCCCCTGTTACATGCCAGTAGCAGCCACCCCTCCAGCTGTGATAACCAAAAAACATCTCCAAATGTCCCCAAATATCCCCTGGGTAGGGCCACTGCCCTCAGTTAAGAGCCAATGCCTTAAAGCAGGTGAATTTTTGCTTTGTTTTGGGGGTCTCTGAGTGACCTAAAAGCAGTGGAGAGCTTTTGGGGGAAAAATAAAAAAGAGAGTCAAAAAGAGGGAGGACAGGGTGTGCCCACAAGGCACACAGAGAGGACCAGCTGCTTTGGAGGCTCACGTGCCCCGAGCGGAAGAGAGCTGGCAAAGCAACACCTCGGACAGCAGGCAGGCAGTTTCCATGGCATTCCAAGTAGCCTTTATGAGGAATGCTTAACGCATGCTATGTGCCAACAGAATGCCACCCTCCCAGGCTGAAGCCACTAAGGCCCTGGTCTGACAGCCATCTGCACCCAAACCTCCCAGGTCTGGAAGGGGTGCCGAGCTTTTCCAGGCAGGGCATCTGGGAGGCCTCAGTGCTCCAAAAGAGGCCCTGAGGTGGGTCAGAGCTGGGAGGACCCCCGCAGAGGCATCAGCCTGTGTCTCCCCACAGCCATGCCCACCACCCTTGTAGTGTCAGCCTAGCTGGGTGGGGTGAGAAGCAGGGTAGGCAGGGAGCCCACCATTTGGGCAGTGGGCTGCCAAGGGGGGTCAGGCTGTGGGGGCTGATCAAAGGGACTCTGTCTTGTCTCATGCTCCCCCTGCTCCTGCTCCAGGCCCTTGGAGGGTCCCCACATCCTCACGTCTAAAGAAGTCCTCACCCCAGCGACTCGGTGCCTCACCCCTTCATAAGGAGAAGATTCTGGCCCAGCGCTGGCTGGTGGCCCAGCCACAGGGTGGCTGAAGCGTCAGGGCCCTGAAGCATCAGCACCCTCAAGTGTGTGAAGCGTCAGGACCCTGGCCCTGCTGGGGAAACCCATCTCAGGAAGAGGGTCCTCCATCCAGGGGCAGCACCCTTCCCACCACCCAGGCTGGGAGCCTAGGGGCCACCTTCTCCTGCTTCCCAGAGCTGCTTACCCCAAGTTCTGCTGCCATGGCCACGGGGCAGGGAAAGCCAAGACTTTGGAATCAGACAGACCGGGGTTCAAGTCTTGGCTCTGCCACCTATTAGCTGTGCAGATTCTGAGCAAGTCACTGGGCTTCTCAGGGCCACAGAGGTCAAGGAGTGCCAACCATGTAAGGCTGCAGTGAGGATTCAAGGAGCCTGTCTGTATAGTTGTCAGCCCCGTGTCTGACAGGCAGTAGGTACTGGGATGGAACTGTGATATCTGAGATACCCAAGAGAGATCGGAGAGTCCCTGCTTCTCAGGCCTTTACGCTGGCCCATCACAGCTTCAGCCGGGTTCTGGTGTCCATCCTCTCTGCCCCCAAATCCACCTCGGATGCCACCCTCGGGCACTGTTCTTCATGCATGTCCTCTGCACAAGAGCCCATGCGAAAGCCTGATGGCATTCCTGCCATAGCTAAGCTCCTGAGATTTCTAAGCACACCCATCACCTTCCTGTGCACCCAGGACAACCTTCCCATTCCCGCATCCACAACCCTGCCCTGCCACCCCCCCCGCACCACCATCACTCTGCTCTTCACCTCCCCAAAAACCCCCTCCTCTGAAGTCTGGCTCAGCTCCAACGCCCACCAGAAAGCTTGCCTCTCCCCCAGTGCACAGAGACGGCCATCTCTTCTCCGTTCCCTCAGCGCTGTGTCCATGGCTTCCGAGTTATTCCACAGGACCGAGGCTCGTTTCTGCAGCCAGACCAAAGCCTCTAGAACAAGAGCCCGTCTGAAATGCTAGGCCCATACCACGCGTTCACTAAATGCTGAGCAAACAGCCCTTATATGTTAAAGCTCTCAAATGGTTCCCTAGTCCTGAGATTTGAAGGAGCCGTAAGGAAAGTAACCCAGGAGACATGGGTAAACTGAGGCACAGAGGAAAACAAGTCTATCCTGAGCCCACCAACATGTGAAGGAGGGGTGAACAAGGCATGCTTGCCTACCGTCTGGAGCTGCATGAACACTCATAGCACATCCCAGGTCAATGGGGGTGGGGAGAAGAAGAGAGACAGGACACCCCCGAGAGCTGTAGTAAGAGGGCCTGCAGTCTTTTTGATTCTTCCGCCAATGGCTGCTGCCCCTCCTCCCTGGGTTAGCACAATAGGCTCCTCCATTCCGGGAACCCGATCTCCTCTCTACTCCCTCGGAGCCAGCCTCGGCCCTGGAAGTCAGGATCGGAAATGGACACAGGCAGGCACTGAGGGGAGAGCAAAAGGAAACCCTTTTACTGGTTTCATGAAATCCCTAAGGGAGTTAGTGCTTCAAACATCTCAGATAAATAAAAGTTCCCAAACAATGCTCAGGATGAGCTGCTGGCCCCCTGGGAGGGAGAGGCTGCCAGCTGCGCATCCGCTCATCTGCATGGGCCGGAACTGGGGCTGGCTGTCCCCTGAACCTTGGGCAACCAGAACCCCACCTGCCAGGTTTCCTCTCTGTGGCAGCAGCAGATTTGCAAGGCAATAGCTCACTAAGCGTGGCCAGCTCAGTGCTGTGAGCCTGTCTCCCCCAGAGGAACGGGACCGCTTCACGGGAAGCTCTACCTCAAATGCACCCCTCACGAATCCCAGCCTTTTTCAGTTCTCACGTTCACAAGGGCAAGCCAATAATGAGCACAACCAGCCTCAAACACCCTTCGGAAACCTCCGAGAAGGACTCACTCTCCTCCTCTCTTACTTCCTGGTAGGCTGTGGAGGAAGGAGGGTGGAACCAACGCTATGGAACAGCAATCCCTAAGGCCGGTGCTCCTGGCACAGTCTTTGGTGAGGACGAAGTGGAGGAGCTCCCTGGCCACGACTGTCAGTCATGGGTCAGAGGTCAACGGTCAGAAGTTGGAACACATTAACGTGGTCAAGAGGGCTGAAACAGGCCACAGACTTCCTCCTACAGTAAATTTCCGGGGACACGAGGAGGGACGCCAGGGACTGGAGGGCAATTGGCCTCCACACTGTGAACCTCAAGAACTTAGTAGAACTTCCCACCTGCTCCCCATCACCACCCACATGGGCTCTTATAGCTTCAGGGCTAAGGGACTTAGCTGGACCCTTCTACATTAACCCCATTTCAATCTGGCCAAGGCAGCAGAACACCCAGTGCCAAACGTGCGCTTTTCTCTACAGAAAGAAATAGCTCCTCGTACAACCCACCAAACACCTCTTCTAAGTGTGCAAAGGGAGCCCCCGTATTCTGCCTGGGGAACAGGATCTTGCTGATTCTCTCCATCACCTTCCCAGCTTCACTGCCTTCTGCCCTACACCTCAGGGTTCACCTTTGGCCAAGGTCCCAGAGGGCAGCCCCTCAACCCCCAGGCCCCTGAGCTGACCCTCCCAGAACTGTCTCTAGAGGGCTTCAGACCAGACCAGTCGGGGCCCCAGGGGCCTTGCCGAAGGTTCACAGTGACCCAAAATGCACAACATGCAGGTTTCCACTGCAAGCAGGGACTACAGGGAGTGGCACAGGGGCGTGGTGCCTCTAGGACAGGCACACGTACAATCCTCACTTCCTGGGTTGCTCCCAAGGTCCTGTCCCTAGCCTGTCTGGGGAACGACTCAGAACCTAGAGTTGGTATAAAGATTATCATAAGCTAAGGTCATTTGAGATGTAATAGATGCAGAGAGAAGCTGTCTCAGAAATTCCCTCATGGGACAAAGCAGCAACTGGTGGGACACAGGCAACCATGTGTCCTTTATTCAAGAGAATTTCACGGCCATAGAAAGGACAGACCACTGTACCTGCTTAGACAAATATTATCACAAATCTTCTTATTTTCCATTTGCTCTCCTAGATCCCCATTTGTCTTTCCTAAAGAAACCTGTTTTTCCAAAGGACTTGAACACACACT